>JAREIK010017427.1:0-63910 GCA_029783825.1 Sapria himalayana
AAAAAGGTGTTGTTATAATTATAAATGCCCTCTCTTTCGGCGTAGGAATACCATTTTTACTAGCTATAGAACTACCCTCTTCCCCTTTTACACCATTTATAAAATAAAATAATGAACTATAAAGCTTTCAGTCAAATTTTAATTGAAGTAAGACAACTCAAGTTTGTCTTTAATATAATTTTCTTGAAGTAAAGCCTACTTTCTTTGCCTTTTCTATTACCCCATTAATTTTGCATGTTTATTATTTCTCTAGCTACAACCTCTCATTTCTGCCATCATATCTTCTTCCTCCTTATAAAAAAATTTCGGCAGCCTTTTTGCTATTTTATCCAATTCCCACTTAGCTTGGTTGTCCCTAAGCTTTAACTAGTTTTTTGTCTTGTGTTTCTTGATATTCTAGCAGCTGTAAACCCTGTATTTCTGAAAACATACAAAAACATGGCAAAACATAGCAATACATATACTAATACAGTCAGCCGCCTGCCCAGTACCACAGCCTCGGTGCAACATGCCTTTAACTTTTTACTTTTTGCTATATGTTTTGCTCCTTGGCATTACTCTAAATTTCTATTTTTATTCTTCCATCCTTCTGATCTGTCAGCCATTCTACCCCTATTTGGAACCTCGATGCTCTTACTTAAAGTATAACCCCTAGTACAGCCTCTAACAATTGGCCTTCTGACTCAACAAACTTACAGACCACCAATACACGACCTCTTCAAATTACACATTAATTTTCAAACATACAATCACATTCAGTTACACTAGTTAACAAGAAATACACATAGCAGGCTAATGCAAAACTTGACTTTGCAATTTCTTGCTTCTTTTCTAAAACAGCAGTTTAATACACACCCAATCCTATCCCCTGCAAAAATACAAGAAACCTACCTACCCCAATCCCTAACCCCCCCCCCCTTATATTACAAAATAGCCCATAGAATAAGATTTCGCACCCTAAACTCACTACAATAAAAGACCTGCACAGATAATCTACAACAATATTGAATAGAAATGACATTTAAAACATTTTCAGTAGCTATCATATCCAGCCTTATTTTATCCTTACATATGGAAAAGCGATCCTATCTAGTTTAGCCAACCCTTTTAGTTTTTATAGTAGAGTTTCCTCATCATCTCATTATCTCCTTTAAGTAAACTTATTCTAACTAAATTATCTGCCAATGCATTTGCTTCCCTATATATGTGCGATATTGATGCCTTCAAATCTACCATGAGGTTTATGATTATCTCAATCTCTTCCTCATACCTCCATAAAGTTATTCTATTCTTTACCAGATCTACAAGTAACTTAGAGTCTACCTGAATTTATAAATTTTTTTATCCTAAATTATTACAAATATATAGTCCTCTTTTTAGTGCACAGATTTTCGAGTGGAGAGCCAAGGAAGCATTACAGGGAAGAGTAAAAGCTTTAATGATATTCCCTTGAGAATTCCTTATTACTCCTCCTCCCCATGCTGCCCCTATGTCTCTGTTAAAACTATGATCCATGTTAAGAGAAAGTTTACCTGTTGATGGCTTGTTCCATCTTATGCTTCTAACCCTATTTACCTCTATCTTTTTAGTAGCCAGCTCCCATGTGTTCTTAATTATTATATCTTCTATCATATCTTCAATCCTAATAGTCCTTGTACAAAATATATTACTAATTTCCTTTCTAGTATATTTTAAGATTTTAGCTACATCCATCTTTATTCCCTCAAATCTACTTTTATTTCTAGCTTTCCATTAGCACCGGATGACTACATGAAATAGATTTTTAATAAGCCATTTTTTAATTGGGCTTCTTGAGGATTCCCTGTCCCACTTATTAATTTTGTCTACTAATCCTACCTTTTTTCCACTAAATTGATTGTAATTTTCCAGTTCCTTCCAGACTTCTGCTGTAATGTTCCCTTCTGAGAATAAATGATCTATAGTTTCTATTGCTCCAAAACAACATTCACATATGGATACCATCTTTATGCTTTTTCTTTGAATATTTGTATCGACCTATACATCATTAGTAATAACTTTCCATGCAAAGGAGTTCATTTTTTGCGGGATATTTGCTTTCCAAGCCCATTTAAAAAGTGGTTGCGTGTGTTTTTTTTTCTTATCAATTCTTTAGTTGATTTTAATGTGAATGCTCCTTGTAGATTAAGTGTCGATTACCAGTTGATTTTTTTCAGTGTCGAGTGCATTCCACTATCTCTTTCTGTTTTACCAGTGCTTTCCAATTATTTGAAGTCTTCCTCAAGCACTTATCCTTATCCCATCCAAATTTAGCTCTCATGTACTTGGCCCATAAACTATTATTTTCTTTAAATCTCCACCATCCCTTACAATTCCATGAGGTGACCATATCTTGTAAACTAATTATTCTTACTCCTGCTTCATATTTTGGATAAAATTTTTTCCAACTCTTCCAATGGAGCTTCAGCCTTCCATCTTTTTTACCCCATAAAAAATTAGCCATTTCCATTTCTAATTTCTTAATGAAGCTCTTTAGAGGATGGATGACTGACAAGATATGAACCAATGCTTTGAAGTACATGAAATATTAAAGTGATTCTACCCCCAAATCCCAATAATTCTTTTTTCTAGCCTGCGATTTTCTTTCTCATTTTGTCCTATAAAAAATTAAATGCTTGTCCTTGAGTTTGCCCTCATATATAGGACAGCCCAAATACATTAAGGCACTATTGTTGTGTGTAAAACCTGTGATGTTTTTAATCTTATTAGCTACTTTTTCTAAAGATTTTTCTACTAACATGAACTGACACTTATTTTTATTCACTTTTTGCCCCATTTCGATTTCTAACGTGTGCAGAAGCTCCATTAAATTCATCAAACATCTTCTACTCGCATTTGTGAAATTTATAACATCATTTGCATAGGCTAAATAGCCTATTCTTGGTGTGCTCCTTGGTTGTCCGAAAGAAAGTATTTTTTCTTCCAACATTTTCCTATTTAAGCTAAGAATAAGTAATTCTAAATATATATCAATTAATAAAGGAGAAAAAAGGTCTCCTTGTCTTAAACCTCTTCTCGGCTTAAACTCTTCCCCTTTCTTACCATTCACAATAACTTTTACCCAAACACTCAAACACATCTGTATATCAAATCAATGGATGGTTCGAAGAAACCAAATTTTCATAGACAAAGTAGAGTATATTCCGTTCAACCCTATCAAACCTTGGATAAATCTAATTTCACTACTAAGTTATTTCCTCTAATTTTAATTACTATTTCTTTCATCATTTCTGAAGCTAATAATATAAAATCAATCATTAATCTATTTTTAATAAACCCTATCTATTCCTATGATATTATGTCTAGCAGAATACAGCTTAATCTACCTTGCAAGATCTTTGCCAGAAATTTATAGTTCTCATTGCACAAGCTAATTAATCTAAAGTCCTGACATTTTTAAGGTGATTCTTTTTTTGGAATTAAAATAATAAAGGAATTCGCCATGCCTTATGAATCTTGACTCGTACAAAAAAAACTTGAAATTGTAGTAAATAGAACGTTTTTAACAATATGCCAATAAATCTGGAAAAAATAATTATTCCAACCATCTGGCCGAGCCATTCTATCATTGTCCAGAATAAAAATAAACGAATTCTTACTCTTCTTATTATTCTTATTCTTAATATTTTTCTTAATATTATTATTTTTTTAATCATTTTATTCTTTTTATTCTTATTATAATTCTTATTCTTTTTATTCTTTTTATTCTTTTTATTTTTTATTCTTATTCTTTTATTCTTTTTATTATTATTATTCTTTTTATTCTTTTTATTCTTTTTATTCTTTTTATTCTTTTTATTCTTTTTATTCTTTTTATTCTTTTTTTCTTTTTATTTTTTTTATTTTTTTATTCTTTTTATTTTTCTTATTCTTCTTATTCACAATTTTTGTGGTATTCTTGTTATTTTAATTATTCTTCTATTTCTTCTTAATCTTCTTATTCTTTTTATTCTTCTTATATGTATTATTGTTTTTATTCTTTTTATCCTTCTTACTCTTCTCATTCTTTTTATTCTTCTTATTCTTCTCATTCTTCTCATTCTTCTTATTCTTTTCTTTCTTTTTATTCTTTTCTTTCTTCTTATTCTTCTCAATCTTATTATTCTTCTCATCCTTCTTATTCTTTTCATTCTTCTTATACTTCTAATTCTTCTTATTCTTCTCATTCTTCTTAATCACTCATTTTTCTTATTCTTCTTATTTTTAGTATTCATCTTATTCTTATTATTCTTCATATTTTTATTAATCTTCATATTTTATTATTCTCCTTATTCTTCATATTCTTCTTAATCTTTTTTATTATTATTTTTATTATTTTATTCTTCTTATTCTTCTAATTCTTATAATTTTATTATTTTCTTATATATCTTATTTTTTTATTCTTCTTATTATTCTTATTGTTCATATGATTTTTATTATTCTTATTATTCTTATTATTCTTATTGTTCATATGATTCTTATTCTTATTATTATTTTTATTCTTCTTATTCTTCTAATTCTTCTTATTTTTTTTATTATTCATATTCTTTTAATTATATTAATTCTCTTTATTTTTTTTATTCTTCTTAATCTTCTTAATCTTTTAATTGTTATATTTCTTATTATTCTTCTTATTCTTTTTATTCTTCTTATTCTTTTTATTTCTCTTATTATTATTTTTCTTCTTAGTCTTCTAATTCTTAATATTTTACTTATTCTTTAATTTCTTTTAATTCTTCTTATTCTTCTTATTTTTATTATTCTTATTATTCGTATTATTCTTATTCTCTTTTTCTACTTAATCTTATTATTTTTCTTATTATTCTTCTTATTTATCTTATTATTCTTATTCTTAGTTTTTATTCTTTTTTCCTTATTTTTTACTTCTTATTCTTATTATTATTCTTATCCTTTTTTATCCTTATTCTTATTTTTCTTCTTATTGTTCTTATTCTTCTTATTTTTCTTATTCTTGGTATAATTATTATTCTTCTTATAATTCTTAATCGTCTTATTCTTCTTAATCTTCTTATTTTTATTATTCTTCTTATTCTTAATATTCATCTTATTTTTATTATTCTTCTTATTTTGATTATTCATCTTATTCTTCATATAAATCATATTCTTCTTATTCATCTTATTCTTTTTATTCTTCAAATTTTTCTTATTTTTCTTATTTTACTTATTCGTCTTTTTCTTCTCATTTTTCTCATTTTTCTCATTCTTCTCATTCTTCTCATTCTTCTCATTCATCTAATTCTTCTCATTCTTCTCATTCTTCTAATTCTACTTATTCTTCTCATACTTCTTATTCTTCTCATTCTTCTTATTCTTCTTATTATAATTATACTTATTATTATTATTAGTCTTATTCTTATTGTTTTCATATTCTTATTATTCTATTATTTTTATTTTTCTTCTTTTTTTTCATATTCTTCTTAATTTTATTTATCTTCTTATTCTTATTTTTCTTCTTTTTTTTCTTTTTCTTCTATTTCTTGTATTTCTTCTATTTCTTGTATTTCTTCTATTTTCTCTTCATCGTATTATTATTATTCTTCTTATTCTTCTTCATCTAATTATTATAATCTTATTATTATTATTATTCTTATTCTTAATAGTCTTCTAATCTGTATAATCTTCTTATTTTTCTTATTCTTCTTATTATTCTTATTCTTTTTATTCTTCTTATTCTTATTATTATGCTTATAATTTTTATTATTCTTATTATTTTTATTTTTGGCTTTATTCTTATTTTCTTATTCTTTTTATTCTTATTATTCACCTTATTTTTATTATTTTTCTTATTCTTCTTATTCTTCATATTCAACTTATTCTTCATATTCAACTTATTCTTCTTATTCTTCTTATTCTTCTTATTCGTATAATTATTGTTTTTCTTCATATTCTTCTTATTCTTTTTATTCTTATTATTCTTCATATTATTTTTATATTTCTTATTCTTGTTATTCTTTTTATTCTTTTTATTCTAATTATTCTACATATTCTTATTATTGTTATTATTTTTATTTTTCTTCTTATTCTTCATATTCTTCATATTCTTCATATTCTTCTTAATATTCTTATTTTCTTATTTATCTTCTATTTCTTCATTTTCTTCTATTTATTATTATTTTTTTATTATTATTAGTATTATTATTATTATTATTATTCTTCTTTTTATTCATCTAATTTTTATTATCTTATTATTATTATTATTATTATTATTATTCTTATTATTCTAATTCTTCTTATTTTTCTTATTCATCTCATTCTTCTTATTCTTCTTATTCTTCTTATTCTTTTTATTCTCTTTATTCTCCTTATTCTTTATATTCTTATTTTTATACTTATTCCTCCTATTGTTTTTTTTTTTTCTTATTTTCTTTATTATTCTTATTCATCATTTTCATCTTATTCTTCTTTTTTTTATTTTTTTTTTCATATTCTTCTTATTCTTTTTATTCTTCTTATTCATCTTATTTTCTTTTTCTTTTTTCTTAATTATATTCTTTTTCTTCCTATTCTTTTTTATTCTACTTATTTTTCTTATTCTTCTTATTTTTCTTATTCTTATTATTCTTCTTATTTTTCTTAGTCTGCATATTCTTCTTATTGTTTTTTTTCTTCTTATTCTTCTATTTCTTTTTTTTTCTTCTTATTCTTCTTATTCTTTTTATTATTCTTATTCTTGTTATTATTGGTATTCTTCTTATTCTTCTTATTCATCTCATTATTCTTATTCTTCTTATTCTTTTATTCTTTTTCTTATTCTTTATATTCTTATTTTTATACTTATTCCTCCCATCTTATTCTTCTTATTTTTATTTTTTTTCGTATTCTTCTTATTCTTCTAATACTTTTATTCTTCTTATTCATCTTATTTTCTTTTTCTTTTTTTAAAATTTTATTCTTTTTCTTCCTATTCTTTTTTTATTCTACTTATTTTTCTTATTGTTCTTATTTTTCTTATTTTATTATTCTTCTTATTTTTCTTAGTCTGCATATTCTCCTTATTGTTTTTTTTATTCTTATTCTTCTATTTCTTTTTTTTTGTTCTTATTCTTCTTATTCTTTTTATTATTCTTATTCTTGTTATTCTTTGTATTCTTCTTATTCTTCTTATTATTCTTATTCTTGTTATTCTTTGTATTCTTCTTATTCTTCTTATTCTTTTTATTCTTCTTATTCTTATTATTCTTATTAATCTTCTTATTCTTATTTTTTTATCTATTTCTTATAATTCATCTTATTCATCATATTCTTCTTATTGTACTTATCTTTTATATTATTATTATTATTATTATTATTATTCTTCTTCTTCTTCTTCTTTTTTTTATTATTATACTTATTCTTCTTTTTCTTCTTCTTTTCTTATTTTTCTTATTCTTATTATTCTACTTATTCTACTTATTCTTCTTTTTCTTATTTTTCATTTATTTTTTTTATTATTCTTATTCTTTTTATTCTTCTAATTCTTATTATTCTATTTATTCTTATTATACAGATCATTCTTCTTATTCATCTTATTTTTCGTATTTTTCTGATTCTAATTATTCTTTTTATTATTCTTATTCTTCTTATACTTCTTATTCTTCTAATTTTTATTATTCTTCTTATTCTTCTTATTTTTCTATTTTTTATTATTCTTCTTTTTCTTCTCATTATTCTTATTCTTATTATTCTTATTATTCTTCTTAATATTCTTAATCTTTGTATTCTTCTAACTCTTCTTATTTTTATTATTCTTCTTTTTCTTCGTATTTAACTTATTCTTCTTATTTTTATTATTCTTGTTATTCTTCTTATTCTTCATATTTTTCTTAATATTTTTATTCTTTTTAATTTTTTTTTTCTTATTCTTCTTATTCTTCTTATTATCCTTATTATTCTTATTATTCTTATTATTCTTATTATTTTTATTCATATTATTATTCTTATTCCTCTTATTATTATTATTATTATATTATCCTTATTATTCTTATTCTTATTATTCTTCTTATTCTTATATTAATCTTATTCTTCTTATTATTCTTATTCATATTATTCTTCTTATTCTTTTTATTTTTCTAATTCTTCTTATTCTTCAAATTCTACTTATTATTCTTATTTATTTCATTCTTCTTATTCATCTTATTATTCTTATTTTTCTTATTCTACTTATTCTTCTTAATCTTTTATTCTTTTTATTCTTATATTTTTGCTTATTCTTCTTAATCTTTTTATTCTTCTTATTCTTATTTTTCATCTTATTTTTCTGATTCTTCTGATTCATCTTATTAATCTTAGTTATCTTATTCTTCTTTTTCATTTTATTTTTCTTATTCTTCTTATTCATCTTAATCATCATATTCTTCATATTTTTCTTATTTTTCTTATTCTTATTATTCTTTTTATTTTACTTATCCTTCATATTTTTCTTATTATTCTTATTCTTTTTATTTTTCTTATTCTTCTTACTTTCTTATTCTTCTTATTCTTCTTATTATTCTTATTATTCTTATTATTCTTATTCTTTTTATTCTTCTTATTATTCTTATTCTTCTTATTCTTTTTATTCTTTTTATTCTTCTTATTCTTCTTAGTCTTCTTTTTCTTCAATTTCTTCAGATTCTTCTTATTCTTCTTAATCATCTTAATCTTCTTTTCATTCTTATTCTTCTTGTTCTTCTTATTCTTTTATTTTTTTGTTATTCTTGTTCTTCTTATTCATCTTATTATTCTTATTTGTCTTAATTCTTATTCTTCTTATTCTTCATATTTTTCTTAATTTTCTTATTCTTTTTAATCTCTTATTCTTTATATTTTTCTTATTCTTCTTATTCTCTTTATTATTATTATTTTTTATTCTTATCCTTATTATTCTTGAAATTTTTTTTATTCGTCTCATTCTTCTTTTTTTTCATATTTTTCTTATTCTTTTTATTCTTCTTATTCATCTTATTTTCTTTTTCTTTTTTTCTTAATTTTCTTCTTTTTTCTTCCTTTTCTTTTTTATTCTACTTATTTTTATTATTCTTCTTATTTTTATTATTCTTAATATTCTTCTTATTTTTCTTAGTATGCATATTCTTATTCTTATTATTTTTTCTTATTCTTCTATTTCTTTTTTTTATTCTTATTCTTCTATTTTTTTCTTCTTATTCTTCTTATCTTTCTTATTCTTCTTATTCTTTTATTATTTTTATTCTTATTATTATTGGTATTCTTCTTATTCTCTTATCTTCTTATCTTATTCTTTTTATTATTTTTATTTTTATTATTCTTCCTATTCTTATTATTCTTATTAATTTTTCTTATTCTTATTTTTTTTATTTTTTTCTATTTCTTATAATTCATCTTATTATTCTTATTATATTTATTATTCTTCTAATTCTTCTTATTTTTCTTATTCTTATATTCTTCTTATTTTTATTATTATACTTATTCTTCTTTTTCTTCTTCCTTTCTTAATTTTCTTATTCTTTTTATTCTACTTATTCTTCTTTTTTCTTATTATTCATTTAATTTTTCTTATTCTTCGTATTCTTTTTATTCTTCTAATTCTTATTATTCTATTTACTCTTATTATACATATCATTCTTCTTATTCATCTTATTTTTGGTATTTTTCTGATTAATTATTCTTTTTATTCTTCTTATTCTTCATATTCTTCTTATACTTCTAATTTTTCTTATTCTTCTTATTCTTCTTATTTTTCTATTTTTTTATTCTATTTTTCTCATTATTCGTATTCTTCTTATTCTTATTATTCTTCTTATTATTCTTAATCTTCGTATTCTTCTAAGTCTTCTTATTCTTATTTTTCTTCTTTTTCTTCGTATTCAACTTATTCTTTGTATTTTTAGTATTCTTCTTACTCTTCTTATTCTTCATATTTTTCTTAATATTTTTATTCTTTTTAATTTTTTTTTCTTGTTATTTTTCTTATTTCCTTATTATTCTTATTATTATTATTCATATTATTCTTCTTATTCCTCTTATTATTATTATTATTATTATTATTATCGTATTATCCTAATTATTCTTATTCTTATTATTCTTCTTATTCTTAGTATTCCTTTTATTCCTCTTAATTTTCTTATTATTCTTATTCATATTGTTCTCCTTATTCTTTTTATTCTTCTAATTCTTCTTATTCTTCTAATTCTTATTATTATTTTTATTCTTTTTATTCTTCTTATTCTCTTTATTCTTCTTATTATTCTTATTTTTCTTATTCTACTTATTCTTTTTAATCTTATTATTCTTTTTGTTCTTATTTTTTTACTTATTCTTCTTAATCATTGTATTCTTCTTATTCTACTTATTTTTCTGATTCTTCTTATTCATCTTATTAATCTTAGTCATCTTATTCTTCTTATTTATCCTATTATTCTTATTCTTATTTTTCATCTTAATCATCATATTGTTCATATTTTTCTTATTCTTCTTATTTTCTTATCCTTGTTATTCTTCTTATTCTTCTTATTCTTCTTATTCTTCTTATTCTTCTTATTCTTTTTATTCTTCTTATTCTTCTTATTTTCTTTTTCTTCTTTTTCTTCTTATTCTTTTTATTCTTCTTATTCTTCTTATTTTTCTTAGTCTTCTTTTTCTTCAATTTCTTCAGATTCTTCTTATTCTTCTTTATCATCTTAATCTTCTTATTCTTTTATTCTTCTTGTTCTTCTTATTCTTTTATTCTTCTTGTTCTTCTTATTCTTATTATTCTTCTTATTCTTCTTATTCTTTTTATTCTACTTATTCTATTTATTCTACTTATTTTTCTTATTATTCTTATTATTCTTATTCTTTTTATTCTTCTTAATCTTATTATTATTTTTCTTCTTTTTATTCTTCTTATTCTTTATTTACGTGTTATTCTTGTTATTTTTCTTATTCTTCTAATTCATCTAAATCTTCTTATTCTTTTTATTCTTCTTATTCTTCTTATTCTTCTAAATCTTCATATTCTTTTTATTCTTCTTATTCTTCTTATTCTTCGTATTCTTTTTATTCTTCTTATCCTTCTTATATTTCTTATTATTCTTATTATTCTTATTATTCTTATAAATCTTATTCTTCTTATTGTCTTATTATTTTTATATTTCTTATTGTTCTTATTCTTCTTATTTTTCTTTTATTTTCTTCTTATTTTTCTTATTTTTCTTATTTTTCTTATTTTTCTTATTCTTCTTATCTTCTTATTCATATTTTTCTAATCATTTTTCTTATTCTTTTTATTCTTTTTATTCTTCTTATTATTCTTATTCTTCATATTAATCTTATTTTTCATATTTTTCTTATTCTTATTCTTCTTCTTTTTTTCTTATTCTTCTTTCTTTCTTATTCTTCTTATATTTTTATCTTCTTTTTCTTCTTATTCTTCTTAGTCTTCATATTCTTCTTTTTTCTTCTTTTTCTTCTTTTTCTTCTTTTCTTCTCTTTTCTTCTTTTTCTTCTTTTCTTCTTTTCTTCTTTTTCTTCTTTTCTTCTTATAATTCTTATTCTTATTCATCTTATTCTTTTTATTATTCTTATTCTTTATTCTTCTATTTTTCTTATTTTTATTATTCTTCTTATTTTTATTATTCTATTTATTCTTCTTATTCTTCTTATTTTCTTATCTTCTTATTCTATTTTTTTTTAATTTTCTATATTTTTTTTATTCTTTTTATTCTTCTTATTCTTCTTATTATTCTTATTCTTCATATTAATCTTATTTTTCATATTTTTCTTATTCTTATTCTTCTTCTTTTTTTCTTATTCTTCTTTTTCTTATTCTTCTTATATTTTTATCTTCTTTTCTTCTTATTCTTCTTAGTCTTCATATTCTTCTTTTTTCTTCTTTTTTTCTTCTTTTCTTCTCTTTCTTCTTTTTCTTCTTTTTCTTCTCTTCTTCTTTTTCTTCTTTTTCTTCTTATAATTCTTATTCATCTTATTCTTTTTATTATTCTTATTCTTGGTATTCTTCATATTTTTCTTATTTTTATTATTCTTCTTATTTTTATTATTCTATTTATTCTTCTTATTCTTCTTAATCTTCTTATTCTGATTTTTTTTTTAATTTTCATATATTTATTTTTATTCTTTTTATTCTTCTTATTCTTCTTTTTTTTTCAAAAGTCTATTTTTTAATAAAAGCCCTCTCTTTTGGCGGAGGAATACCATTTTTACATTATAGGACTACCCTTTTCCCTTTTACACCATTTAAAAATAAAAGCAATACACATCTCATAACTCAATATATCTTATTTCTAAATTCCTCACTCTACTTGCTTCTTTTCCTTATGCTATCTTACGGTCTGTTTATAGATTATTTCTCTGCCACCCTTGTATTTTTGTAGTTTCCGTTCACATATGCAATTCCCTCCTCTATTTTTGCAAAATTTTCGCAGCCTCTATATCCATTGGTTTTCTCTCCATTCTGTTTATCATTTATTCCTCACTCCACTTGCTTCTTACGGCCTATTTATCTCTCCTTTCTGTTATTGCATAATATTTGGTAGCCTCTCTACTATTTCTTCTTGTACCTTTCCTCCTCTGCCTTCTGTAATCCATGCTTGACCCTGCAAAACAGACACATTTCCCATAACTACTGATATCTGCCCACGTCAGAACCATCCTTTCTGCCTCAGACTTTCTACCCCTACATTCAAATCAGCATAGAAAAGTACATGCTTCTATTACAGCCCATAACCCCTTTTACACCCTTATACTATTACACCGTTAAACATAAAATTTAACATGCAATAACGACTCTTATATTTGTGACTTTATCATCTTCATGCATATTTAGCTTAACTAGCTTTTAATGTTTGGCTTTCTCCCTGCATCACAAGCTAAAGCAGAAAACAAATATTTATGTTGACTATTATCCTTCTTTGCAGTCCCTGCACTTTAGCACACTTTAAGCATAGTCCAGAATATTATTCTTTCAAATCACAATTTTATGCACCATTTTCTTGCACTACAAATAAGCATGCTTATGATTCCTGCACAACTTTGTCCACCATTTACATTTGTTTGCCTCGTGTATGTACTATTTTCATGCATTTGTTGCTGCCCTTTGCCTCGTATATACATTTTTCTTATATAGTTTTGCAGTTTTTGCACTTTAAAATACATAAAATATTATTCTACTTAATGTGACTGAATAATTGCCATATTACATTTCGCTATCCCTTCATATTGACTTATACCTGCAAACCTTAAAAAAAGTAGAGCTAGTATAAACCACACAGGACCCGGGAAATCAAAATTCGCTACTGCTTTTGAAATCTAATATACAGAAATTCTAGTTTATCTAGAATATTTTTCCGGTATATTGGCTTCCTCAAACTCTTGTATTCCTTTCTTCAGACCTTCTCTGCTAATTTATCCGTGACAACATTGGCTTCCTGTATATATGTTTAATTTCCTCATTGAAGTCAATTAAGAGACTTCTAATAAACTTTATTTGTTCTTTATATTTTCACATTTCTATGTTATTCATAACCAGATTCACTAGTATACTCGAATCCACCCGTACTCTTATATTAATATACGAATTTTCCTTGCATATTTTAAGCCCTTTGTGTAAGGCTAATATTTCTGCATGCAAAGCTGAGGATGCTTTTTTTTTATAGTATAGGATTTTATGGTGTCGCCTTGCTCATTTCTTATCACCCCTCCTCCCCCTGCCTCACCCATATCCTTGTTAAAGCTATCATCTATGTTTAAGCAAGACTTCCCTTAGAGGTTTTTCCCAACTAACCACTTGAACCTCAGGGCTTTTTTCCTTTATTGCATGTAATCCTCAAAACTTTCTCTTCTCATCTTTGATTTCCATATTTTTAAGTTTTAATGGAAATCCTGTTGAGATCCATGAACAATCTTTTTTGAGTTCTTCTAATATGTGCTTAGTATGCATTTTAATATTTTCAAACCTACTTCTATTCCTTGCTTTCCACAGATTCCATACTATGATGTGCAGAATATAATTCCTTAACCAATTACATACCTTATTCTTTGTACGACTTTTCTTCAATCTAATTAGTCTTTTATTTATATCTTCTAGTATTTTGCTTACTTGTGCAACTATCCCCAAAAAGTTTCAGACTTCCACCATTATTTTTCCTGTTGAAAATAAGTGGTTTACACTTTCAATTTTAGCAAAACAACATTCACACCTGGAAGCTAATTTTATCCCCTTCAACTGAATATTCGAGTCCACTGGAATAGCATTCAATAAAAGCTTCCACATAAATACATTCATTTTTTGTGGGATTTCTTTCAACCAGGCTTCCTTAAAGGCCTCTTGACGGATTTTTTCTTTTTTTACTAAAATCTTTACATTTTTAAGTGTGAATTTCCCCTGTGGATTTAGGGTCCATCTTCATACAGTGTTTATTAAGCATGCATTACTCTCGACTAATTCTTTTTGTTTAATCATCATGTTCCAATTTCTAGATGCTTTTTTAAGATTCCTACATTTATTGCTTTATGAACCATATCTAGCTTTCATATAATTCGCCCACAGACAATCATTTTGTTTAAGACTCCACCAGTTCTTACATGCCCATGCCTTGGCCATATCATTTAATTTAATCAAGCCTTGACTGGCTTCCTCCTTTGAGTAGTATATATCTTCTTATTTTTTCCAATGTAACTTATTTTTTCCTAATTTCTTACCCCATAGAAAATTGGTCATTTCCTTCTCTAAGCTATTCAAGATCTTCTTTGGCGGCTGTAATGACATTAAGACATATGCTATAGTTCCTTGAAGAACATGTTTAATTAATGTGATTCGTCCCCCATACTTAACATATTCTCCTACCATCCCGCTATTTTCCCTCTTAATTTGCTCATTAAAAATGTTAAATATTCTTTCTTCATTCTACCCTGAAATATAGGATAACCCAGGTACATTAGCGCCTCTTTATTCTGCTCAAAGCCTATAATACTTTTTACTTTTTGAATTGTCCTTTCACGTGCTTTCCTTGAAACCACAAATTGATATTTATTTTTATTAAGTTGTTGTATTGTTTCTTCCTCTACTGTGTCAAATAGCTTAATCATATTCTTTAATGATTAGCTCCCAGCATTTGTCAAAACAATTATATCATCCGCATAAGCTAGGCAGCTTATATTCGGAGTATATCTAGGTTGTTTAAAACTGGAGATATTTCCCTCGTTCATTTATTTAAAATTGGTTATTACTATTCTATGTATATATTAAATAGTAACGAATATAAAGGATCCCCCTGCCTAAATCCCATAACTGGCTTAAATTCACCACCTACCTCCCCATTAATTAGAATTTTAACCCATGCACTAGAGATAGATCTATACATTAAATCTATCCAGAATTCCAAAAATCTCATTTTCAACATCTTGTAGCATAAAATGTCCCATTCTACCCTGTCAAATGCTTTAGACAAATCTAACATCATAATCACATTATGACCCCTAACTTTGACTCCTATTTCTTTCCAGTTCTGATATTTTCCATCAGTTCTGATATTTTCCATCATTAATATGTTTTTGATAAATCTTGCTTGTTCTATCGAAATGATGGAGGGAATTACCCTATTTAGCCTACTCTGCAAGACTTTTGTTAAAATTGTATACACCAAATTGCATAAGCTTATAGGTCGATAATCTTCACTTTTTTGTGGATTATCCTTCTTAGGTATCAGTACAATATATGAGCTGGCCCATGATTTTCTAATCTCTACTCTTGCAAAGACCCAAGCAATTGCGGCTGTTAGCTCCTTTTTTATTATCTTTCAGGTTTGTTGGAAGAAGCCATTATTCTATCCGTCTGGACCGGCTGCACTGTCTTTATTTCCACTAAAGACCGCAGATTTTATCTCCTCCTCACTCGGGCACTCTTTCAGTATTTTGTTTTGTTCTTCAGATCTTTTCTATTTATTTGTAGTAGTAAAGATTCGTCCCTTTGTTGGCTGTGTCCACAGAAATAACTTTTAAAATAATCTTCCAAAACTTTTATAAGTTCACCTTCCTCGTCTATCGACCTGCCCATGTCATTTTTGATACCTTTTATTTCTTGTCTTTGAATTTTTAATTTTGCTACTGCATTAAAATACTTGGTGTTTCTGTCCCCTTCCTTAAACCACTTTACTTCGGCCCTTTGTTTCCAAAAATTTTCTTCCATATGTAGTAAACTTTAATACCGCATTTTCTTTATTTAACTTAATCCTAGAGGATTCATCTTGATTGTTCTCATACTCTTTTTCTAATTTACTTACTTTAGATTCGATATCCTGAATATTCTTGTTTATATTTCCAAATCTTTTTTGTTCCATCTGCCAGGTTCAAATCTCAGCCGACGTAATTTTGTAGATAGAACCTGCATTGGGTTCCCATTTGTTGGTTTCTGCCAAGATTTTCCTACTACTTCATCAAACTCTTTATGCAAGCTCCACATGTTTTGAAATTTAAAAATTTTTTCTTTTCCACTTTAACTTTAAATCCTAAAAGGAGGGGGTTGTGATCTAAGCATGTTCTGCTCATGTTTCATTCTCATCCCTCCACAGAAATCCACCTATTTAATGTTATAAAGAAATCAGTCAAGTCTAGACCAGATCATTCCCCTATTTTTCCAGTTATTGCTCCATGTAAAACTCTGTCCCATGTACTCAGCTTCCATAAGGTTCATATTAATAATTACTTCATTGAATTGAGCTTTAGCTGAGGGGTTAGGCAACTTCCCCCTTTTTTTTCTTAGCATTTTCTAATAACATTAAAGTCCACTCCTATAATCCATGGAGTATTTTTTTCAATTATCTTTCTCATTTCCTCCCATAAATCTTTCCTCTTTTGTTTTGAGTTATTAGCATACACCATCGATAAAAGTGACTCGGTGTTATTCTTAAATTTAAAGTTAATGATTTGTTTCGATTCTGAAATTATTTCTATGGCAATATTTTTTTTCCAAAGCAACCATATCTCCATTGTTATTAGAGAATGCATTTTCTAGACCTAATTTCTTTTTATATAATTCTAAAGATTCCTTATTAATCATAGGTTCCGCTATTGTTACTATTCGGATATTATGAATTTTAATTAATTTTTTAATCCTATTTATCGACGTAGTATTTCCTACTTCTCTTATGTTCCAATATAGGCTCTTATACATAATTGGGTCTAGCATGTGCTCTAGTTGTGCGTCTTAACTCATAATACATATTTAAATATTTTTTTTATTTCTTGAGCCTTTGTACGCGGTTTCTTAGCCTGATTATTCTTACTTGCTAGTTTTTATTTACTTACTTGGAAGATCATTAACTTTAATTCTTCTATCACACTATCTCTATTATTCGCAAACTTTCCCATGCTTTTTGAGACATCCTACTTGAGTCATCTTGTGTCAAAATCATATAAGATTTTGCATTTCTTTTTGCCTTTCCATGATGGGCCAGCTTTTAGGCTCGGTTCCCTCCTTCGAATGGAGGTCATCTTCCTCACCATTGAAATTTATTATTTCATTTTCAATATCAAATCCTGCTATCTTTTTTGCATTACCCTTCCCGAAACCCTCCCCCATGCCCTTTCCATTTCCTTGGCTCCCTCTTTTAACCATTTCTTTATTCCTATTAACTTTCTCCTTCCCTCTGCACTATCTCCATCTTCCTCCCTACCTCCCAAATCTTCTTCCCTACTACCCACATCCCCTATTGCCTCCCTTTCCCCCAATACTTCCTCCCCCCACCCTTCCTTCCTGCCCTTATTTTCTTGCTCCCCCCAACTCTTTCCTTCCTCCATCCCCTACTGCCAGAGCCTTTCAACCCCTCCATTACCCTCATCTCTTCTGTCCTAGTTATCCTATTCTCTATTTTTCCCTTTTTCCCCCTCTCCCTCAAATATGTTCTAACTATTTATCTTGACCCCCCCCTCCCTTAACAATACAATTCGAAACTGAATGACCTAGTTTCTTACAGTTTAAATAATAATGGGGAAGATTTTCAGCACATACCTCCTGCCAATGGCCACCTGAGTGTCCACTACCTATCCACACTCTTTTCGGAATAGGGGTAGAAACATCCACCTACACACACATCCTTGCCACACTTGGCCTTGTCATGTAAGCCGTGGCTTCATCCATTATCCAGGCTTACCCACACAGTTAACAATATGAAATAGAGGATTTACAGAATAAATGAAATGGTAGGAGTGGGAGAGAAAACCAAACCAGGGAATGTGCTAATTCTTCCTTAGGATTGAATTTGGGTGTCCATTTGAACATCCTCATTGGGTTCCCAGGATATTCCACTACCCACGCAACCATAAACGGAGGAAATCATCCTCTTCCTTAGCTTGTATTATAATATGTTTCGCGTCATACCATGCTATCCTTACCGACTTCCGAAGCATCAAGGCTTCAAAAAATGCATATATATTCTTAAAAGCAGGGCTCCCATGCAAAATTTTTTAAGAAGTGTGAGATTGAATGGGGCAGTGAGCTTCTCGATATCCTCCTTCGAGAAACAAACTACTGGCACCTCTTCCTTGAAGCAAAACATGGGATTAAGCATATAAGTCTCCTTAATAACCGAAGCAAAACTTTTTATAATATCTTAGCAAGATTTTTTATAAGTTAAGCTGAGAGCTCAACAATTAAAGTTTCTCTCTCTATGAAACCCACTTTCTTTCTCTAGAATAGAGAGAGAAGCAAAAATCCTTATTTTATTCTTCTTATCTTCTTGTTCTTCTTGTTCTTCTTTTTCTTCTTATTCTTGTTATTCTTCTCATTCTTCTTATTCTTCTTATTCTTTTTATTCTTATTCTTCTTCTTATCTGTTATTCTTATGATTCTTCTATTTTACATATTCTCCTTTCTTCTAACTCATCTTCTCTTTTATTTTCTTATCTTCTATCTTACTATCTTCTTATTCAATCTTTTCTTCTCTATTTTCTCTTATTCTTCTTATTCTTTTTATCTTAAAATTCTTATTATGCTACTTATTCTTATTATTCTTCTTATTCATCTTATTTTTCTTTTTTTCTGATTCTCTTATTCTTCTTATTCTTCTATTCTTCTTCTTATTATTCTTATTATTCTTATCTATTCTTCTATTATTCTTCTTATTCTTTTTTATTATTCTTATTCTTCTTATTATTCTTCTTATTCTTTTTATTATTCTTATTCTTCTTATTCTTCTTTTCTTATTACTTCTTATTCTTCTTATTCTTCTTATTCTTAATTCTTCTATTCTCTTATTCTTATTATTCTTCTTTATTCTTCTTATTCTTTTATTCTTTTTATTCTCATATTCTTCTTAATCTTTTTATTCTTCTAATTCTTCATATTCAACTTATTCTTCTTATTCTCCTTATTCTTCGTATTCTTCTTATTCTTCTTATTCTTCTTCTTTTTTTTTATAAATTTTTGTTTACTAATTATAACCCTCTCTTTTGGCGGAGGAATACCATTTATACAAGCTAACATCTACCCTTATCCCTCTTACACCCATTTTTAAAAAACAAAATTAAATTAACCTACATTTTACATCAAACTCATTTTATAGACAGCTTTATAGTAATTATAATACATGTTATTGCTTCTTCCAATTTTGTCCTATATAATGAGCGTTCTTTATCTTGTATCTTTCTAAGCATTCTGAAATTTCTTCCATTCTATATCTTTTGAATCTTCTTATTTAAGAAGCTCAACGACTTCCTCAATGTATCCCAGCTTGCACTCTTTAGCTATCTTGTACAATCAAAACTCATTCTCCCTTGATAAATCTTTTAAGCACATATTTGAAGTATTTTCCGGGGTGT
This sequence comes from Sapria himalayana, assembly GCA_029783825.1. Taxonomy (NCBI): domain Eukaryota; kingdom Viridiplantae; phylum Streptophyta; class Magnoliopsida; order Malpighiales; family Rafflesiaceae; genus Sapria; species Sapria himalayana. The sequence continues at coordinate 19,789 of JAREIK010017427.1, forward strand.
GCAGCCGCAAATTTTTATGTGTCCCTTAACCTGCAAAAATTCTCTGCCCTGCAAAAATTAAGTGCATCATCCGCATAATTTACTTCCCATTAACCCGCCCTTCCCTACACAATCCGAAAGAATAAATGACAAGAAAGCCTTTTTTCTTCCTTGCTTATGATGCTGAGATGTTTGTCTTTGCTCTACTTTCCTCCATACTTTTTGCTCTGTGATCTTCCCTTGTCCATACGTACTTATAACACATAGACCAACCATGACTTATAGACTTCCAAAACTAAATTACGCAAACTCCTTACAGAATTGAAAAGTAACACAAAATCTATCCAGAATTTAAAAGTACTAAAAACAGACTCAAAGTCTACAAACTCCCTACAACATGAACTGATATAGCAATTTTACCCCAGGCTTCTTCTTTCTTTACTACTTGACATTCTAAAAAAAACTATGCATACAAATTAACAGCTGTCACTTATAAGGTGCTCAACCTATCCCCTCAAGAACGGGATGTCAAGACTGATTTTCCAGCCATCTATTATGCTTTTTTAAGCTGCATACATTGTACCCATGTGAGCTTGATACATCATACCCTATTCAAGCAAACCTACAAAACAGATGCACACTACAAAACATTGCACACCAGAATCTCACCCAATGAATCTACACTACTGCACCCATGTGCAGCCTGTTATAGTTGTTTTCTGCAGCTTTCCCATATTGTTGTTCCTCTAAACAGACCTGAAAGCAAGTAACCACAATGCACACATACAGAAAGCCCCCCATTCCAGCCTAGCTTTATTAGATTTTGTATGCCCCTCAAGACTAGGGCTGCCTCTTTACTTCTTCTTTTTTAAAAAAAAAAAATTATATAATAACTTATACTTTTTTAGTGATTTTTAATTAATGTTAAGTATCTATTCCATTTTCCATAAACTACCCTCCTAATCATTAATTCTTTGTATTCTAATATATGGAAAACCTATTTTATCTAAATCTATTAATCCTTTATACTTATCGAGAATATCTTCTCCTATAAATTCTTGATTGCCTCTTCTCAACCCCTATGCTACTAATTTATCAGCTACTGCATTTGCCTCCCTTAATATATGTGATATTGTACCATTTAATTCATTTAACAGTTTTTTGATTCCATTGATTTCCTCCTCAAATCTCCACAGCTTTATTTTACTTAGTACAAGATCAACTAACAAGCTTGAATCTACCTGAACCTGAATATTTATAAGATTATTCTCCTTACAAAGCAGCAAGCCTCTTCGTAAGGCCATAATTTCCGCCTATAGGGCTGAAGAAGCCTCTCCAGTCATTGTAAATGCTTTAATAACATTTCCTATCTCATTTCTTATTATGCCACCACCTCCCGCGGCTCCCATTTTCCTCTTGAAGCTACCATCTATATTGAGAGCTAATTTTCCTTGAAGAGGTTTCTTCCAATTAACTATTCTAATTTTGGCTGTGCCTTAATTTTTATAGAGAGACTCCAAGACTTTTGTCTCTCTTCATCTTAGTCTATGTTTCTAATTTTTTTGGGATAACAAGCTGATATAAATGAACTTTCTTTTTTTATTTCTTCTAAGATATTATTAAAATTCATTGGAATACCTTCAAACCTGCTTTTGTTTATGGCATTCCAAAGACACCAGACTGTTATATGTGGAATAAAATTCCTTATCCATTTCAAAATCTTGTTTTTTGTGTGCATATTCCAGTTTTTTAACCTATCCTTCAAATCTAACGCCCCTTTTTAAATTTCTGCCTCTATCTCTATTTTCCACAAAGTTTCATAACTATTTTCCCTGTAGAGAACAAGTGATTAATGCTTTCCATCTCCTGAAAGCAGCATTCACATCTAGAAGCTAATCTTATCCCCTTTTTGATGTATATTTTCATCCACTAGGATCACATTTGACAAAAGGTTCCACATGAAAATGCTTATTTTTTGTGGTAACTCCTTTTTCCATGCTCTCCTAAATATTTCTTGCTCCGGTCTCTTTTCTCTAACCAACCATTTAGCACTCTTTAAAGTCAATTTGCCCTGTGGGTTTATCTTCCACATGAAAATTCTTATTCTTCTTATTCTTCTTATTTTTCTTAATATTCTTATACTTTTTAATATTATTATTATTATTATTTGTATTCTCCTTATTATTCTTATCCTTATTATTCTTCTTATTCTTTTTATTCATCTTATTCTTCTTATTTTTCTTATTATTTTTATTCTTCTTATTATTCTTTTTCTTTTTATTCTTCTTATTCTTCTTATTCTACTTATTTTTTTTATTCTTATTATTTTTCTAATTCTTCTAATTCTTCTTATTCTACTTAATTTTATTATTCTTTTTATTCTTTTTATTCTTTTTATTCTTCTTATTCTTTTATTCTTCTTATTTTTCTTATTCTTCTTTTCTTGTTTTTTTATAATGTTTGTTTTATTATTATAACCCTCTCTTTTAGCATAGGAATACCATTGGTACAATCTAAGAAACTCTCCTTAACCCTTTTACAACATTCTGTTCAATAGAAATAAACTTAAAGAAATCACAAAGAAGTTTACTTAGGCATTTATCTATTAATAATCCTATTCTATTTCTTCGAAGTTAATCAACCAAATTTATTCGGCTTGTAGGTTGTCCATACTACTTTAGATAAAATTCTTACTTTCCTATCTTTTAGAGTGTGACCTTTTGCTTCTTATTTTACTTTCCTCCCCTGTGGTCTTTATAACCTTTTTTTTTTCATTTCTCTAGTGGTGATAGTATTCTAGCTCCTACTTTGACCTCTAAGTATTGATCCTTTTAGCTCCTACCCTTCTCTAAGAGGGGTCCTTGGCCTTGTACATATATGCGGTCATTATAGCATCTTTTTAGTTTCTCCTGACTTGATTTCCTGCTATTTATAAAATCACATAACAAAAAAATAGACATTAACAGTGACAACATATGCCTCCTGCTTTGTTCTCTTGTTATAAGCATTTGCTTCTTTTAGCTCCTGCCCTCTTTTATCACTATTGCATTACTTCCTTCATTTTGTTCCTGTCCTTACAGTAAAAGAACCAAAGATAAAAAGCAAATATATCCATGACATCAAACAACATCTCACTATAGGAACACTGCTATAATCAATAAAAAATTCAGAATGCCCTAGCCCTTGTGCTTTATTTATGCTTTACCAATAAGCATGACTCTAAAAGAGGTTCTTGAGCTGCATCTCTTATCCTGATAGTTATAATAGCAGAGCACATCCCACAAGGTCGGGATGAACTAAACTTGTAACCTATTCTGATGTGCTCATCTCATAGGACTGGGATGTGTTGAGCCAAGGTTTTAGCTTTCATGCACGAGAAGCAATTTATACAATAGTTATGATATTATAAAAGATTCCTATTTATACAATAGATATGATAATATGTTAATATATATGGTAATATATAAGGTTGTAATGGCTTCTAACTGTTGGCCATTAACTATTATCTTTAACTTTCTTAATTATAAGGAATGCCATTTCATCTTACATGAGGATGCCTCTATATTTATTAGGAATAGTATGGGCTTCAAAGTCTTGATTTCCTAATCTTTCTCCATCTTTAGCTAACTTATCGGCAGCTTGATTGTAATAACTAAAAATATGTTCTATACTATCGTTTACTTTTATTAGTAGTTGATTAATTTCTTCTATCACATTTATATATTTCTATAGCAATTTATGGACTTTAATTATACCTACTAAAATTAATGAGTCAACTTGAATTTGTAGTTTTTTTTTATGTTTTTAATTTTGCATATTTGTTGTCCTATCATGAATGCAAGAATTTCCAGTTGTAGGGGGGTGTTTGCTGTAAATTTCTTAGTGTATGCCCATAGCACCATGCCTTCGGAGTCTCTCAGTAATTCACCACCTCCAGCTATTCCCATTTCTCTTTTAAAACTACGGTCTGTATTAAAAGCCAGGTAGTTTTTTTTTTGAGGGTTTGTTCCAATGAATGTTCATAAACTTTAAACGATTAGGTTTTAAAAATTATAATTGCCATCTATCTATATAGTCTTTGTTTTTTATATATGTAAGCTTTTTTAAAGAGAAAGCTTTTGATATATTAATTATTTCTTTTTTTTTTAATAATTCTCTATATGTCATCTATTTTTATTTCTATATTCTTATACCGGCTTTTGTTTCTTACTTTCCATATGCGCCATACTATTAAAGGTGGAATGGTGTTTTGGAGCCATCTTTGTGCTGATTTGACATTAGTCCCCTTAATCCATATTTGAAATATATTTTATATATTTATACATATAGTTATGTATAGGTATAGATATAGTAAAATATATTTTTATATAATAATATATAAAAATGTATATTAAATATATGTTGAAAATTATATATTTAAATTTAGTTATATATAAAGTTTTTATAGTTATACATATAGTTATATACAATTATTTATAGTTACATGTTATTATACATATAGTTTATGTAGTTATAAATAGTTATAAATAGTTAAACATATAGTTTTATATATATATATATATATATATATATATATATATACACATACATATTCATACAAGTAGTTATATGTAGTTATACATAAATATATACAAAGTTATAAACAAATATATATATTTACATATATGTATACATATATGTATACATATATGTATACATAGTTACAAATATAGTTATATTTAATTATATAGTGTTTTATATAGTTATACAGATATTTATATATATTTATACACATATAGTTAAACATAATGTTGTATGTTGTTATACATGTAATTATAAATATAGTTAAATGTGGTTATACATATAGTTACCCATATAGTTAAAACTTATATTTATACACGTAGGTATATATATTTTTTCATTTAATTATAAATATTTTATACATATAGTTATGTATAGGTATAGATATAGTAAAAATACATTTGTATATATTAATTTATAAAAATGTATATTAAATATATGTTGTAAATTATATATTTTAATATAGTTACATTTAAAGTTTTTATAGTAATACATATAGTGAGATATAATTACTTATAGTTATATGTTATTAAACATATTGTATATATATTTATAAATAATTATATATAGTCAAACATATAGTTATGTGTGTGTGTGTATGTATTCATACAAGTAGTTAACAGTATTTATACATAAATGTATACAAAGTTATAAACAAATATATAGATTTACATATATGTATACATAGTAACAAATATAGTTATATTTAATTAAATGGAGTTTTATATAGTTATACAAATATTTATATATAGTTAAACATAATATTGTATGTTGTTATACATATAATTATAAATATAGTTACAAGTGGGCATACATATAGTTACACATAGTTAATCTTATATTTATACATGTAGGTATATATTCTGCATTTAATTTTATATATTTATACATATAGTTATGTATAGGTATAAATATAGTAAAATCGATTTTTATATAATAATATATAAAAATGTATATTAAATATATGTTGAAAATTATATATTTAAATATAGTTATGTATAAAATTTTTATAGTTATACATATATTAAAATACAATTATTTATAGTTATATGTTATTATACATATAGAAAATGTAATTATAAATAGTTATATATAGTTAAACATATAGTTATATATATATATTCATACAAGTAGTTATATGTATTTATACATAATGTATACAATGTTATAAACAAATATGTAAATTTACATATATGTATACATAGTTACAATGTAGTTATATTTAAATATATAGAGTTTTATATAGTTATACAAATATTTATATATAGTTATACACATATAGCTAAACAAAATGTTGTATGTTGTTATACATGTAATTAAAAATATAGTTACATGTGGTTATAGATATAGTTTCACATATAATTATACTTATATTTATACATGCAGGTATATATATTTTTTCAAATAATTTTATATATTTATATGTATAGTTTTGTATAGGCTTAGATATAGTTAATACATTTTTATATACTAATATATAAAATTGTATATTAAATATATGTTGTAAATTAATATTTAAATATAATTATGTATAATGCTTTTAATGTTATTCATATAGTAAAATACAATTACTTTAGTTATATGTTTTTATAACTATTGCATATTTAGTTATAAATTTATTTATATATAATTATATTTAATTATACATATAGTTATAAATATGTATTAGTTAAAGATATAGTTATATATAATATTTTTATAGTCATACATATAGTAAATTACATTTATATATAGTTATAGATTATTATACAAATAGTATATTTTGTTAGAAATATAGTTATATAGAATTATACATATAGTTATACATTATAATATAGTTAAAAAATAGTTATATATAGTTATAAATATAGTTAACAACTTATTTTACATAGTTACAAATAAAATTAAATATAGTTATAAAAAGATTTATATAGCTATACAATTATTTGTAAATAATTATACATATATAGTTAAACATATAATTATATATAAATGTTGTTATATGTTTTAATTATAATTATAGTTACATGTGTGATTTCACACATAGTTATCCATATAGTTATAATTGTTGTTATAATTGTTGTTATAATTGTTGTTATACATGTTGTAGATGTAATTATATATAGTTTTTCATGTAATTATATATATTTAGACATATGGCTATGGATAGGTATTGATGTAGATAAATACATTTATATATAGTAATATGTTGATATACATATTGTTAAATACATTTCTATATAGTTATATATATGTGTGTGTGTGTGTGTGTGTGTGTGTATTAAATATATGTTGTTATATTTATATATATTTATGTATACTATTTTAATTGTTATACATATAGTAAAATACACTTAGATATATTTATGTGTTATTAATCTTGGGATTATCATATTTACATAATTTATTCTGTAAATATTAAAATGTTGTTATATACACATAGCTCACCACAAACACCAACACTTATTGTGACTAACACATCTGTGGAAAAATACAAACTATCACAAGCCTGTATAAGTGGAAAAATAAATGGAAAATAGTTGAACACATCCGTGTCAAGAATTAGTAAACCAAGATTTATGGAAAAATATACATAAGCTTGGAAAAAGATGAAATTGGAAAAAAAAACACCATAATCAAAACAAACACTCTTGCATTAAGATAAGCGATGAAGAGTTAAGGTAGAAAGCGTACCTCAAATCAATAAGAAACTCATGGCTAAAAGAAATCACTTCCATTGTTAAGTTTCATTTTGATTTATGCATGCCGAGAGAGAGAGAGAGAGGTGGATGATGCTAGTTAGAGACTTAGAGTTATCTCTCGACAACAAGAAACAATTTTAGAAGTATTATAATTCCATAAATGTTTTAATTTTTAATTATCAAAACAATTAATAAACAATAAATATATATATAACATAAATACTAATCTTTTTTTTACTTAATAAATTATTTTCAACAAGTTATTGTGCATGTAGCAAGGCACACATTAAAAACAAACACTTTGCAATTTTTAATTATCAATTAATCAAACAATAAATTTATAATTAATCTATACTGATTTATTTTTGTTATTTTTTATATAATATTTATTTTAATATTTGATGTAATTTTGAAAATTAAATGTTTTTCATGGTCTATGGATGATGGATCCTTTAAAGACACATTCTCCTCATATAATTATTAAAATATAATAGTATAAATAAATAATTTCAATAATATATAATTACGAATAAAAATTAATATTAGTAAAGACTAAAATAACAATTTTAATGATTATAAAAATTTTAAAAATATATATACAAAAAAAATTTTTAAAATTTTTAAAATTTTTAAAATTTTTAATAATAAAATTAAAATATTTGTTTTAAAAAATATTAAATAATTAATTATATAATTATAATCATTTTTAAAGATATTTTAATAAATAATGAACATACATAAAAATTATTCTAGTAAAAAGCTAAAATAATTAATTTTATCATAAAATAAAAAATATTATAATAATATCTGAATTAACGAATAAACAAGTAATTATTTATATTATTTTAAAGTACAAAGATATATTTGTATAATTATATGAAACTTTAAAAAAATAATTACTAAAAGATTTGAAATTTTTGAATTATAAAATAAAATTTCAAATTTTTTATAAAATATAAAAGGAAATAAATTATTATTTAAAGATAAATACATAGATATTTTAATTAGATCAAAAAAAATTGTATGATTAAAAAAAATATCTCCATGTTGTTATTAAAAGAACTTTAAGAATTTTTTTAGGGTTTAAAAATAGTTATTTAAAATATTACTAATTATATTTTTTGTTCTAAAAAAAATTAAATTTTGACCTAAGTTTAATTGAATTCAAGTTTTATTTTTAGCCCTAATGAAATTTTAATTGATAAGAATTAAACAATTGAGTAAGATTTTTTTTATTACCTTTTAATATTTCATTTTAATTAAAATAATAAATATAACTTTTTTTAATGATCTTCTCACTTTAAGTAATTTTTTGAATTTTATAAATTATAAATTATATCAAATAATATGAAATTTTGTTTTTAATATTATATTCATAAAAATTAATATAAATATTTAAATATATAACACCATTATATATATATATATATGAAATATTTTTTTATAATATCATATTATTATTTTTTTATTTATGAAATAATATTATAAATTTATCCACAAACTATAAATAATATGAAATGTTAAAATTTTTGTATAGTTATGCATTTATATAATTTATTTATGATTATATTAAATAATATATTAATGAAATAATATGAAAATTTAATTACCAATTATTAGTTTTCATGGATATTAGTAATATTTTTTTTCTTCATTTTTATAGTCATTAATAAATTTTTTTATTTCTGAAATTAATTTCATTAATTAATAACTTCATTTAATATAAACCTTAAATTTTGTTATTTATGAAATAATATCATTTATGGTTAAATAAAATTGTTTTAAATTTTTAAAATTTTAATTAATAAATTTTTATAATTTTATTTTACTTTTTAATTTTTGTAACTTTTTTTTCTATATATTTACATCCATTTTATCATTTAGTTTTTTAAAAATATAACATTACATGAAAATATTGAATTAGCTAGAAAATTTTAGCTAGGGATCAATCCCTAGCTAAATTGTGGAGGATTAGCTAGGGAAAGCAAGGTTTTTAAGATTTTTCTTTGAAAAAAAAAAGTAACGGATTAGCAACAGAAAATTTTTTGTAAATTCCGCTCAAGAAAAATGGGGAATTTAGCTACGGATTTAGCGATAGATTAGCTACGAAAAATTTTAGTAAATTCCGCTAAAGAAAAGTGGGGATCTTAGTGATGGATTAGAGACGAAAAATTTTTATAAATTTCACTGAAGAAAAGTGGGAAACTTAGCGACGGATTTAGCGACGAAATATCTCATGCTAATAAAAGCCTGAACTTAGTGATAGATTTAGCGACAGATTTTTTCTAGCTAATAAAATACGAATTTAGCTACGGATTAAGCAAGAAAATTTTTCTAGCTAATAAAATCCATAAATTAGAGATGGATTTAGCGATGAAATTTATCTAGCAAATAAAATCTTTAATTTAGCAATGGATTTAGAGACGGAATTGCCCTAGCAAGTAAAATCCTTTATTTATCGACAGATTTAGCAATGGAATTTACCTAGCTAATAAAATCTGTAATTTAATTACGGAATTAGCGATGAATTTTCCCTAGATGATAAGATCCATAATTTAGCTACGAATTTAGTGACAAATATTCTCTAGCTAATAAAATCCATAATTTCGCTACGGTTTTAGCGATGGATTTTCCCTAGCTAATAAAATCCGTGATTTAGCTACGGATTTAGCAACTGAATTTCCCTAGCTAATAAAATTCGTAAATTAGTGACGGATTTACCGATGGATTTTCCCTAGCTAATCAAATCCTTAATTTAGTGATGGATTTAGCGATGGATTTTCCCTAGCTAATAAAATCTATAATTTAGTGATGGATTTAGTGATGGATTTTCTCTAGCTAATAAAATCCGTAATATAGTGATGGATTTTCTCTAACTAATAAAATCCGTATTTTAGCTACGGATTTAGCGATAGAATTTCCCTAGCCAATTTTTAGTTATTTATTTTTTTTATTTATTATTAGTTTTAATATTTTATTTAATTTTGTTGATTAAATGTATGTTAATAGTCTATAGATGAGGAATCCTTAAAATATATATTCTCCTCATAAAATCATAAAAAAATTATATTATAAATAAATAATTTAAAAAATATAAAAAAAATTATATTAGTAAGATCTAAAATAACTATTTTTATGATGTATTAATTTTTAAAAAAATTATACAAAAAAATTTTCTAAAATTTTAAATTAAGAAACTTAAAAATTTGTATTGAAGTAATTTTAAATAATAAATTCAATAAGTATAATAATTTTTTTCGATATTTTAAAAATTAAATTAACATATATTAAAATTTCTACAAATATAAATGTAAATTAATTCATTGTATGATAAAATAGAAAATATTTTCAAAAATATCTGAATTGACAAATAAACTAGTAAAATTAATATTATTATAAGTAAAAAAAAAATTCTGATTATAGAAAACTTTTAAAAAAATAAATAATACAAATTTTGAAAATCTTGAAATATAATAAAAATATAATTTTTTTAATAAAATAAAAAAAAAATTAATATTTATAAATAAATACATAGATGTTTGCTCCCACTAAAATTTATAAGAATTAAAAAATTGAATAATATTTTTACAATTAGCTTTTAACATTAAGTTTTTAATAAAATAATAAATATAACTTTTTTTAATTATCTTCTCACTTTCATTAATTTTTTGAATTTTAAAAATTATTAATGATATCAAATAATATGAAATTTTATGCCTTTAAAATTATTTCATATTATTTTCGTAAAAATCAATATGAATTCTTAAAAATTTATATCCATAAAATATAAATTTATATATATTTTAACATTTAAAGTATTTTGTAATTCTTAGGCGTGTGGCTAGAAGACAAATCATCTTTTTAATAATGTCTTATTATAAGAAGTCTATTAATTTTGTAACTATTTGATATTTTTTTATAAGGCTAAACATATTTTTTTTAATTGTTTATATATTTATTATTTAATTAATATCATAATAAAAAATTTTCAGGTGTCTTTTTTTCATGTGTATCTTGCTACGCGCACATTAATTTTGTTGAAAAAATTATGATAGTAAATAAAATTAATGAGTCTTTTTGATTATATATATATATATTGCTTATTTAATGTTTTGATATTAAAAAATATTAATAATTTGCTAATATATACATTCACTTTACGAGATGCGATAATCTCTAACAATTGAAGCAAACCTCCGCATTCGACCATCTATCTCTCGACACCGATGCATCAACATATAATCGAGGTTTAATGCATTAATATGTTATTTGATTTAAGGTACCATTTTATACATTTATTCTTCATCAACATATAATCGAAAATTAAGTTTATGCGTATTGATTCTGTTATTTATTGTTTCCGAAATTCTTCTCCTTTATTCACCATGGTTTGTTTGGATTGCATATATATACCTAATCATATACATACTTCATGCATTTGTGATATAATGCATTGTCATTGTGTGAATTTTGATGGTGCACAATAGGTATGCCTAATTAATAACTACTTCAATATACATAACTATATACTGTATACAAAAATAGTATACATAAATATAAGTGTATTTTATATAAGTGTGTTAAAACATAACTATATCTATATAACAATAAAAACATATACATAAACTATTTAAACATAACTTTATCTATATTACTATAGAAACAGTATACATAAACTTTTACTATACTTTATAAGTAAATTATAAAAATTGTAAAAATTATAATTAAAAATGCTAAAACATCTAATATTGGAATTTAAAGTATTTTAAATCCTATGAAATTTAACTAATCAAACTAAGCACATCACAGCCTCTGAATGAGAGTGCCCTAGGATCATGATAATAAACCCTCGTGCAATGTCATCTTTAAATTATTCCGGGTCATTATAAACTCATTATGTACTCATATCAAATAATTACTTTTCAATGTTGTCCGAGCCTTATTGTATGATTAAAAATTGAGAAGTTAATTCATCCATCCATTTATATTGGACCATAAAAGAAAGATTTATTATGATTCCTACGGCTAGAATCATGTATATTCATTTCATGCAAGTTTAATAGCCACTAGAGGGATGACATTTCATAAGTGATATGAGGGTTGATTATATTCATACTAATACCATAATTTGATTACGTTTCTAATTTGAACCAAAGAAAAGAGATTATAAATTTAATTTAAAAAATATATTTAGTCACTTACATAATTTGTATGCCATATGATCATTTTTTTATATATTATATCTTAGATTTTTAATATTTCTAAATTGTTTGTAGGAATGCAAGTCGACAGGTTAAGAGCCCACCTAAACCCAAGCTAAATCCAACACATCAACCTGCATTATGTTCAAATCCCTTGTAAGAGACTAAGTATAGAACTATTCATCATGTATAATGAAAATGATAAATCAAGGTTTTATTATAGTTTTGGATGTCACAACAAAGAAGCTTGAACATAAAGATCTTGCTTATGATGTCGCATAAAGGTATTTTGTAAGTTTTCGAGTTGATCACATAGCAATTAAAAAAATATCAAAAATAAATTAGTGAGCAAGAATAATTAATAGTCTTGCAAAGGAGCCAAAAAAATCCAAATTATTGAGAGAAAAAAGAACATGAAAATAGAGTAGGCTTATAGCTCTTAAGTAGCAATTACATGCATAACAAAAAATCCAAATCATTCTAATCTTCAAATAGAAAAAAAAAATTAGGCCTGCATCTCTTAAATTACAAAACAAAATAACAAAAATAATTTAATATTATCCATTGATACCACTAAAAGGTAGGAATATTGCTTTGAGAAGTATTTTCTTAAATTAGTTCAATTTTAGAATTTTATTATATAGATTTTCTTGACAATGAAAGTACTATTCATTTTATTTTGTTGCTTCCAAAAATAGCACCAACATTTATCTAACTTTGCAAAAAAAAATGGAATTCCTCCACAACACTAATAATAATAATAAGACTTAATATTTTCATCCTTAATCTATTTATATATATACATATATATATAATGGATAATTATGTTATGGAATCCAAAATAAAATATATATATGATTTCGGTTATATTTTAGTACCTAAATTTAGATACTCATCATTATCCCAATATATTGAAAAAAAACATTATGCATAAACTCATTTCTACTTACTTAGTATGTAGAAATGAGTTTATGCATATGTTTATGCATACAGAATATGTATAAACTCCATATGCATATGTTTTTATTTATGAAAAAAATGAGTTTCTGCATAAACTCATATGCATACTTGAGAATCTGCATACTGTATGATTAAAAGAAGGTAATTAGTATAGGAATTTGGAAGACCAAGATCATAAATAATTTGGATTTGGGTCCCCAAATGTTATATTAAAATTAAAAATTGTAATAAAACATTATTATTTTCATTTTGGGTCCCCTTAACATTTTTTCCAATAACATTATAACTTTTATCAACTTTTGATGCACTGAAGTGCAACAACTTTGTTTATCTCACAGAAGTTTTTAATAAATTTAAATCTAAAATAATAGTTTCAGAATTCATAAATCAATTTTTGATTCTCATATGGTTTACCAAAATATACTTTTTCAAAAAATAATGATAGGTTCAAATCTAGGGCTTACACCCATTTAATGATGCTGCCAACCATCTAACTAGCAACTTTTTAGAAATCTTGGATTCAAAAAAACTTTATAATGATAACGCAAGTAGGCTTTGATAATTTTAAGTGTTAGAATTATTATTATATGTGTAACTATATGTATACCTACATGTAACTATATTTATAATTACATGTATAATAACATACAACATTATATTTACCTTTATGTGTATTACTATGTATAAATATTTGTATAACTATATATAAATATTTTTATAACTATATAACACTCTACAACATTAAATATAACTATATTTATAACTCTGTATACATATATATAAATCTATATATTTATTTATAACTTTATATATTTATGTATAACTATTTGTATGAATATATTTATATATAAATATATGTTCAAATATATCAAAATATTATAAGCTATATATACTATATGTATAATAACATATATCTATAAATAATTGCATCTTATTATATATATAACTATAAAAGCTTTATACTTAACTATATTTAAATATATAATTTACATCTTATATTTAATTTACATTTGTATATATTAGTATATAAAAATGTATTTTACTATATCTTTACCTATACATATCTATATGTATAAATATATAAAATTATATGAATAAATATATATACCTACATGTATAAATATAAATATAACTATATGTGTAACTATATGTATAACCACATATAACTATATTTATAGTTACATGTATTAAAACATAAAACATTATGTTTAATTATATGTGTATAACTATATATAAATATTTGTAAAACTAAATAAACTTTATATAATTAAATATAACTATATTTATAACAATTTATACATATATGTTTACTTATATGTAAAATGATATATTTGTTTAAAACATTGTATATATTTATGTATAACTAAATATAATTACTCGTATGAATATATATATATAACTAAATGTTTAATGATATATAAATTTTTATAACTATATATATTATATGTATAATAACATATAACTATAAATAATTCTATCTATCTATATGTATACCTATAAAAACTGTATACATAACTATATTTAAATATATAATTAATATGTTTTTACTATACTTTTTTATATAATAGTATGAAAAATGTATTTTAGTATATCCATACCTATACATAACTATATGTATAAATATATGAAAATATATGAAAAAATATATATACATACATGTATAAATATAAGTTTAATTATATATGTAAATATATGTATACCCACATGTAACTATATTTATAATTATATGTATAAAAACATACAGCATAATGTTTAACTAAATGTTTATAACTATATATAAATATTGTATAACTATAAAAAACTCTATATAAATAAATATAACTTTATTTTTAATTAAATATACATATATGTATACATATATGTAAATCTATATAATTGTTTATAACTTTATATACATTTATTTATATTTACTTATAACTATTTGTATGCATATATCTATATATAATTATATGTTTAACTATATGTAACTATTTATAACCACATTTACTATATGTATCCTAACATATAATTATATATGGGATAATACAATTTTTTTGCACTAACTTGAAATAAAATGGCTAAAGATATAATATCAATAATATGTAAGCACATAGCATGAGAGTGTCCGTTGATTATGCTCATATATGATATAATACAAATAAGGGTTGTACTCTTACCTAAACCCATCTTTTGGGCCTCAGGCTCAAATATGAACTTATGTATAACAAAAGATATAATATTTGATAGGTTTGTACAGAAGAAATTTTATTTTCTTTTATATAATTTGTCATTCTCACACTGCACTCTCTATATGTCTCTCCCTCCCTCTACAATCATTTCTGTCATTCTCTTCCTCTTTTTCTTTATGTCACACTCTATCTCTTGTAATTTTTTTTTCTTGCTCATCTTTCTTGCTTGTTCGCTCACTCTCTCTCTCTCCACCACCCCTCTTTCTCTTTCCCTATCTCTCTTCCTCTCTCCCCCTCTCTCCACCTCTCTCCCCCTCTCTCCCCTCTCTCCCCCTCTCTCCCTTTCACTATTTCTCTCCCCTTCTCTCTTCCTCCTTCTCTCTCTCCCTCTCTCTTTTCCGTCTCCCCATTTATGTGCCCCTCTTTCTATCCACCTTATCTCTCTCTCTCTCTCTCTCTCTCTCCCCCTCTCCTCCTTCAAACTTTGAATGCCTTTCTTTTTTGTTTTCCTTTCTTTTGCATTATCGTATTTTGCACCCTTTATCTAGTATTACTATGATATCTATTAATCTTTTTCGTTCTAAATATTTCTTTATCTATGAATGTAGATTCTACAAACACATTGCCTCAATATTCATGATTTTTAAATTTTAAATATTAATTTGTAATTAATTTTATTTAATTATTTGTATATTTTGAAGTAATCGAATGTTTTATTTAAAATAAAGATTGGGCATTATTTTTTGTAAATAAAATAGGGAAAATTGAGTGTAGATCATCAATTGATGTACAAAAGGGGTTATTAATGAATTTTTGAATAAAGATTTTTTGACTAGACTTGAAACTTTCAACAATTATGCATGTAGTCAATCAAAATTGATGGATATAGAATAAAATTAAGTGTCCATGTAATCATCACAAGTATCAAAATATCTCTTTTTGTGATGCAAACCCTATAAGATATCATTTGGCTGAATATGACTTTGTACCAAATTATTTTGTTTGGATTTATCATGGAGAAAGTACAATGGCTTTGAATATTGACCAAAATAAGAGAACTGAATCATTTGCTTGTGGTGAATAATCATCAAACACATACTATGGGAATGATCATGGAAGCTGCTAGTGCTAACTTCAGAATGGATTATATGGATGAACTACCTAATCATGAAGCTTAGAAATTTTATGAAATACTTAAAGCTACAGATAAAAAGTTATGGCCTGGTTGTAAAACAAATTTGCAATTATCACGTGTGGCTCGACTAATGAGCATTAAGTAAGAAAATTATATGTCTGAGAAATTATTTGATTAGGTGATAGAATTGATGAAGGAGATTATTTTGGATAATAATTTGATCACTAACAACTTTTACAACACTAAGAAGTTACTATGAGGAATAGGTCTACAAGTAAAAAAAATTGGTTGTTGTTTAAATGGATGCATAGGATATTGGGGCAGTGATAGTGATTTAATTAGCTGTAAGTTTTGTGATCATCCTCGATTTAGGAAGACACCTCGTGTTTTAGATACGCGACAAAAATTAAATGTTGTCTTAAAGAAGATGTATTATTTTCCATTAATTCCTCGATTACAAAGACTATATGCATCAAATGCAATAACAAATGATATGAGGTGGCATTCTGAGCATGAGGTTGAAGAAGGGGTAATGCGTCATCCATTAGATTCACTTGGTTGGAAGCATTTTAATTATATACATAAATATTTTGTAGCAGAAAGTCAAAATGTGAGATTTAGTCATTGCACTGATAGATTTCAGGCATTTGGGCAATCTGGATAATAGTATTCAACATAGCCAGTGATAGTGACACCTTATAACTTTCCTTCGTGATTGTGTATGAAGGAGCAATATATGTTTTTGTTAATATTGGTTCCAAGGCCAAAAAATACAAAAGACATGCTGGGTATTTTCATACAGCTTCTTATTGTAGAGTTAAATCATTTGTGGGATATTGGCATGAATACATATGATATCTCAAAGAAGCAAAACTTCATTATGCAAGTAGCCCTTATGTGGATGGTAAGTGACTTTCGTGCATAATAAATGTTGTTTGGCTGGAGAACTATAGGATGATTTGTATGCCCGTATTGCATGACAAAATCTGATTCATTTACCCTCAAATTTAGTTGTAAACAGTTATGGTTTGATAACTATCATAAGTTTATACCTAAGAATCATCCATTTTGAAGAAATAGAACTGCATTTTGAAAAAATAAAACTGTGATGAAGGTTGCACTAGCAGTTCGTTCAGGAGATAATATTATGACAAAGATTCATGGTTTGAGTTTGAAGAAGGTAACTGAAAAAGAAGATACTGGAAGTAATGGACAAATAGATAAATTATTTGGCTGGAGGAAACATAGAATATTTTGGGACTTGCCCTATTGGAAGTCCAATTTAATTCATCATAACTTAGATGTAATGCATATTGAAAAATAATATGTTTGAAAATGTTATCAACACTGTCCTTAATATAGAATGAAAAATAAAAGATACTTTAAAATCAAGACAAGAGCTGGATGATTACTATCGACATCCTGAATTGAAACTGAATGAGGAAATAGAAAAATTCACTAAAGCTTGCTACACACTTGATAAGAAGGCAAGACAGATATTATGTGAATGTGTTAAAAATTTGAAATTCCCTGATGGATATGTGTCAAATATGGGTAGATGCATGGATAGGAAGAATCTTAATTTATTTGGAATGAAATGTCATGACTATCATGTATTTATGCAGGGATTAATACCAATTGCATTCCACGAAATACTTCTCCTAAGTGTTTGGAAGGTCCTTACAGAACTTAGTTTGTTTTTCAAACAGCTAACTACAACCACAATCAAAATAGATGATATGTTGAGGTTAAAGAATAACATTCCACTTATTATTTGTAAGCTTGAACTAATATTCCCACCGAGTTTTTTTTTGACGCAATGGAACATTTTCCAATCCATTTGGCATATGAAGCAAGGATTGCAGGGCCAGTGGAATTCAGGTGGATGTATCCTTTTGAGAGGTAAATACATATAATTTGATGTGTTGTGTTATTTTGTACAAAAAGTAATATTGTAATTTAATCTAATTGAAACTTAACATTATGATTGTAGGTATCTTTGTAAGTTGAAATTGAATGTTAGAAACAAGGCAAAACTTGATGGTTCAATTTGCAATGCATATTTAGTAGAAGAAGCATCATCATTTTGTTCTTATTATTTTGAGGACCATGTCAATACAAAGAATAGAAATGTACCACGAAATGATGAAGATCATGTGATGGTAGAAGATGATTCTATGGACAAACTATCTATCTTCAAGCACCCTAGAAGAGTATTTGGAAGAGCAATGAAAAGATGTATGATAGATGAAGAGTACAAAGAAACCCGGAGCTACGTTTTACTTAATTGTTAAGAGGTTGCATCATATATTGAGTATGTATACCAAAAATGGTTGCAACTTTAATCATAGTTTAATTTTATCTTTAATAGGAATTATTAAAAATTGATATACACCCTTCTTTCTCTTTTTATATTCGTACTGTATTTATGTTGAGCAGTTAAAATATAAGCAACTAGTAATTTTCAGCAATGATGTCGATTATATGCTAGAAACTAAATTTGCGAATTGGTTATATGTTAAAAAATTATGTGAGAATTATTAAGTTTTAAATTTTTAAATTATTTAATTTATTAGTATCTTTATTTATTAATATCATTTTTTTAATTTATGTCACATGCAATTGTTCCTTCAAGTGGAGATTCAAATATTTTCATTCAGAATCTAAGTAAAGACCCATTTAAATATGTGACAACCTATCATGGGTATTTTGTTAATGGATATAAATTTCACACAATTGGCCACTATTATTCTAAAACAATAATGAATAGTGGTGTATGCATTAAAGGCTCATGTTATAGTGCAGATGAAATTGATTATTATGGTCAATTCAAAAAAGTTATTGAGTTGGAGTATCCTGTAATCAAAAATAACATGGTTGTATTATTTAAGAGCGAGTGGTTTGATCCTACATGAAATGTGGGTACAAAGATTCATCTTGATTATAAGTTAGTGGATGTTAACCATAATCACACATATAATCAATATGAGCCATTTATTATGGTAGTTCAAGCTGCTCAAGTATATTAATTGTACATATCTGAGTTTATCTCGTGATAAGAGAGATTGGTGGGCGATTTGAAAAATCAAAGCCCGATCAAAATTTGAAGTACCAACATCGTAACAAAGAAGTGAAGACTTAGATATTGCACTGGCATTCCAGAAAGATGACATAAATAATATTGAGCTTGTAAATGTAGATGAAGATCCAGAAAATTTATGAGACTCAAATGGTGGCATAATAGAAATTGAAGATTATCAATTTCTATCTGAAGATGAATTTGAACTTCTATCAGAATCAGACGAAATATCAAAAGATCCATTGGAGGATGACAGAGATGCCGATAATTAAATTGTTATAATATTTTTATAATTTAAATTATCAAAGACTTTTTATATTTTGTTGAAATCTATCAGTGTGTTTTATTCGAAAATGCATGCTTGTTCATCATATCTCTAATATTTGTTCTATGTTTTATTTTGTACAGCAGATGGCGCCTAAAGGACATGGTCATGGTAGAGGTCAAAAGAAGTAGTGAGTGTACGAAATTGGCTCTAAAAGAGTTGCATCTTGTTGTAGCAGTCATGCTTCTAATTCATTTGTCTCAGTAATGATGTATGAGTCGGTCGAACAACAAGCACTAGAAACAAATGAACGTATTATAATTATGGACACCAAAATGACAAAGAAGGATCAAAAAATATCTAATTTGAAGGAAGAAATATATGATTTTAAAGAACAAAAGGATGAGCAGTATACTAATTTGATTGAAGAAATAAAAGAAATTAAAGAAATGAACCATGAGATGAAAGAAATTAAGAATGTAATGCAACAGTAGATGTCCTATATGGAGTCACAGTTAGTGACATTGGTGGAATAGATAGCATTCCAAGATCCAGTTGCAAATCCTCACAAGAGAGGCTAGCATTCCTTACAAATTATAAGGATGGTTGAGTATGAAAATTATTTCTGAACTGTTATTTATTTTTTTCTACGTGCATCAAATGATTATGATATTTTTTTGTAGGTTTCAATTTTTGTTATTCAGGTTTTGTTCTTTGCTTTTCCGATTAACCTAATTATGAATCATTGCAGGACACATTATGTGAGACAAGAAAAGATCTTGATTTAAAGCATTCAGACATTATCACGGTCATTCTAATGCTTGGGTCCAATATTTACTGATTTCAACTTTATCAAAAAGACGGCTATCTTATCTTATCTTTATTATTCTTAAAACATTTTTTTTGCACTCTTTATCTCTAAATATAATTGCTAGACATCTTTTAGATTTTTTTGAAGCTGTATGACAATCAACTTAATTTGTGTTTGTTCATGTCTAATAAATTTTTTTATATATCTGTGAATATATTTTTGTGTCTTCTAATTTTTTATGTAGATTTTTGGCCTATTATAGGTATATAAAAGCCTATTTTCAGTAGCGGCACCAGTAGTAGTGATAATAGTGATGGCAGCGATGGCAGCGGTGGTAGATAAAGTGGCACTGGCAGTAGCAGCAGAAATAGTAGTAGCAGCACGAGCGGCAGTGACAGTGGGAGCAGTGGCAATGGCAACAAATGTAGTATATACGTACGTATATAGTCAGTATATATGTACATATAATACTATAGCATTTTATGTACATATATACTGAGTATATATATGTACTCAGTATATATGTATGCATAATACTATAGTTATATGTAAATATACTACAGTAATATATGTACGAGTGAAATGCTTGTATATATGTACATATTTACTACATCAATATATATTTATCAAAACATAGTTTTTATTTATTTATTTTGATTTGATTTTGTGATTTAAATTTCATACAAATATGGTACCGAATTTTTTCCCATATGAAGCTTGTATAAGTAAAAAGATATTTACACAAACATGATGCACCTTGAGTTGGACATCATTTTCGCAACAAATAGTTGGTGATTGGAGGAGCTGAGGAAGCTAAAGCAACGTCAATGCATGAATAGATTATACTTTATGCACTGTCAGTAGATACATTGATTAATAAGATGTAATATAACTTTATTTTTTATTTGTTTTAGTTATTTATAAATTTGTATTAGAATAAGTCATCAAATGAATTTTGTTTGTTTAATTTAAAATTTTTATTTATAGTTTCTATTTTTATTAAATTTAATTTAAAAAAATTAAATTATTTTATTAAATTTTTGTTGATACTGTATGATAATCAACTTTAATTTGTGTTTGTTCTTATCTATAATAACTATTTTTATAAATCTGTGAATATGATTGTGTTTCTCTGAATTTTTTGGGTAGAGTTTTAGCCTATTATAGCTATGTAAAAGCCTATTATTAGTAGCAATAGGAGCGGTAGCCACGGCAACAACTGCAGTGATGATAGTGGCAGTAGCGGCGACAGTTGCGACAGTGACAATAGCGACAGTGGCGGCAGCGGCAACAGCGATGATAGCAGTGGCAGTCGCTGTAGCTGAGGTAGTAGTGGCAGCGGCTACAACGGAGGCAGCAATGGTCGTAGTGGCAGCATCAGTGGCAACAGCGACATCAGTAGCAGTAGCAGCTACAATGGCTGTAACAGCAGCAGTGGCAGCAGTGGCAACAATAGTAGTGGCGGCAGCGACGGTAGCACCAGTAGCAGTTGCAACACCAGCATTAGCCACAGTGGTAGTGGCAACAGTGACAAGAGCAGCATCGACAGCGGGAGCAGCAGGACAGCACCAAATGTGGTATATACGTATGTATATAGTCAGTATATACATACATATAATTTTATAGTATTTTATGTACATATATACTAAGTATATATTTACTCAGTATATTTGTATGCATAATACTATAATTTATATGTACAAATACTGTAGTAATATATGTAAGAGTGAAATGCTAGTATATATGTACATTTTTACTATAGTAATATATATTAATCAAAACATAGTTTTTTTATAATTTATTTTGATTTGATATAGTGGTTTAAATTTCTTACAAATGTGGTATCATTTTCTTTCCCATACGAAGCTAGTATAAGTGAAGGAATTTTTCAACAGATATGAAGCACTAGTGACTCGGATAGCATTTTCACAGCAGAAAGTTGGTGATCAGAGGAGCAGAGGGAGAGAAAGCATCATCAATGCATTGATAGATTATACTTTATGCACAGTCAGTAGATACATTAATTAATAAGATGTAATATAATTTTTGTTATTTTTTTGTTTTAGTTATTTAAAATATTATATTAGAATAAGTTATTAAATGAATTTTTTTTTGTTTAATTTAAAATTTTCATTTATAGTTTCTCTTTATATTAAATATAATATAAAAATATTAAATTATTTAATTAAATTTTAATTTAAGCTATATGACAATCAACTTTAATTTGTGTTTGTTCATATCTATAATAACTATTTTTATATATCTGTGATTATGTTTGTGTCTTCGAAATTTTTGGGTAGAGTTTTAGCCTATTATAGGTATGTAAAAACCTAATATCAACAGCAGTAGCTGCGGTAGTAGTGGAAGCAGTGATAGCCGTGGCAGCATCGGGAGCGGTGGGGATAGTAGCTACTGTAGCAGTGGCGGTGGCAGTAGTGGAAGCAGCAATGGCGGCATCGGAAGTAGTGGCAGCGGCGGCAACAACAGTAGTAGGGGCTGCACCATGATAGGGGCGGCAACAGTACCAGCGATGAATGAAATTGATCACTAAACATTTAATGTGCAAGCCATCATGATCCTAATCTGAAGTTATCTTGAGATGACCTTATCTCAATGCTTTGACACTATCATATTGCTTATGCTATTGAAACCCAAGAATATATTTGATGTTTTCAATTTCTCTATATCTCAACTTAGACATCAATGATCATGCTTCGCATTAGCGTTAATCACTTCTTTGGAAGGAATTGAGGATAGAAACAAAGAATCCACCCACGTTGCAAGTGAATTCAAAATATATACCTAGTTGATGGAATCATTAATGGGAAACATTGACCGATTGGAAGCCAAAATATTTCATGAGCTCTATATTTTATGTACATTGGATTTTTTTATGTGTTTTCTGATCCTTATTGTTCAAAACCAAAATGCATCATGAGTTTTAAATATGATGTTTGATTATAGTATCATGGAAGTTCAATAAACTAAAAGATTTTCATCTTATTAATGATGATTTCTTCAACCAGATTATGTATTGTCAATTCTGAAGCTGATATATGTACTAGATTCTCTCTAAAGATGATATGTACTAGATTTTGAAGCTGATATATGTACTAGATTTTCTGCTTATAGGTCAATTCTGAAGCTGATACATTAAAAAATTAAATATAGTCTTCATTCTCAATATGTTCCATATGGCTCCAGTAGTTGTCAGCAATCTATTACTATATTCTCTCTATATGATGATTCCAACAGCTACTGGGTAATTATTTTAGTTCTTCCATGTTATAAAACAATCTGTTGGCTATTCAATATTTGTTTTATGGATGGAATTTTGCAGAATGATGAGTAAATGCTATATATGTACTGAAAATTCCATAATTCTCTCAATTAGTATATCTTATGCATATTGGTAAATGCTACATAAGTGATGATCATGTCTATAATTTTTGCTAAATTAATAAGTTGTTATCCTTTTTATCATTTATGTTTTAATTGATCTATAAGCAGAAAATGAAAGAAGTGAATGATGAGATGAAAGAAATGAAGAATGCAATGCAATATCAGATAACTTATATGGAGTCACAGTTAGTAGCCTTGACAAGATTAATAACACACTGAATTCCAGTAGAGTACCAATGAAGGAGAGCCTTGCACAAATGCAAAAATTAATGATGAAGATGATGATTTAGTTTTAAATGATTATACAATGATGTTATGTTTTTGTTTTAACCATGTAACTTTTGTATCATAATTATTTTTTATCTATTTTTTGGATTTGTTAATTATAAAAAATGATTTATAGTATATATTTTTATTAAATTTTATATAAAAATTTAAAAATACGTAATCAAATTTTTTGTAAAAAATAAAATTATGAAAAAAGCATAGGAATGAAAATAGCTATGGACTTTTCCCTCACAAGTTTAGTTAGAAGATATTCTACACAAATTCAGTTGAAAATTATTATTTAATAATCTTTGTATGATTAAAATTAGCAAGAAAAAAATATAATTAGCTATAAAATTTTAATCGATAAAAATTTTGCTAGAGAATTTTTTTTTCTCGTTAATATTTTGTGATGATGACATTTAGCTTGAGATAATTTCTATTGTTAGTGCATTGTTATTATATTTTAATGACAGAATAATCTGATATAGCTTGGAAAATTTACCGAGCTATTGAGCTTTTTAATTTAGTGTGTGACAATCAATCTATCGATCTATCTATCTATTTGTCTGTCTATTTATCTATTTGTCAATCAATTTTTCTTTCTATCTATTTGACTATCTATTTGTCTGCCAATCTATCTCTCTCTCTATCTATATATCTTTTTGTCTGACTATCTATCTATATATCTATTAATCTATCTATCTATTTATCTGTCTATCTATATATATATATCTATCAATCTATCTATTTGTTTATCTATTTGTCTATCTATTTGTCTATCTATCTATCTATCTATTTATCTATTTGTCAATCTATCTGTCTATATGTCTGTCTATCTGTTTATTTGTCTATTAATCTATCTGTTTATATATCTATATTTGTATGTCTATCTGTATGTCTATATATATATATATATCTCTATCTATCAATATTTTTGTCTATAAATCTATTTATCTATCTGTCTATCATTGTGTCTGTCTATCTGTCTATTTAATTATTAGTCTATATGTCTGTCTGTCTATGTATATATCTATCTATCTATTTACTAATCTATCTATGTCTATATGTCTGTCTATCCATCTATCTATCTATCTTTCTCTCTATCTATCTATCCATCTTTATGTCTATCTATTTATCTATTGATTTATCTAACTATCTAATTATTTGTATATATATATCTATAAATCTATCTATATATCTTTCTATCTCTATGTTTATCTAAATGTCTATCAATTTATCTATCATTTAATCTATCTATCAATCTATTTGTCTATCTATTTTTCTATATATATTTCTATCTTTATATCTATTTACCTATCTATGTATCTATATATTTATTAGTCTATCTATATGTCTATTTATCTGTGTATCTATCTATCTATCTACCCTAATTTTTTGTTGATATTTTTGTCTATCTATCTATGTGTCTATCATTCTGTTTAATCTATCTATCAATCTACCTATCTATCTGTCTATCAATCTATATATCAATCTGTCTATCTTTATTTTATCTATCAATCTATTATTTCGTCTATCTCTCTATCTATCTATCTATCTATCTGTTTGTCTATATGTTTATCTATATATCTATCTATCTGTCTAACTATAAATCTATCTATTTATCTATATATCTATCTATCAATATAAGTATTTTTCTCTTAATCTATCTATATATCTATCTATCTATATATTTATCTAGCTATATGTTTATCTATCTATCTATCATTATGCCTATCTATCCGTTTACCTACCTATCTATCCGTCTATATATTTATCTATCTATTTGTTTATATATCCATTTATCTATATGTATATCTATCTATCTATCTATTTATCTTTATGTTTATCTATCAGTCTATTAAATCTATATATAAATTTGTCTATCTCTATATCTATCTATTTATTCATCTATCTAATATTTTGTTGATATAACTGTCTAACTATCTATCTAATTATCATTCTATTAATCTGTCTATCTATTTTTCTATTTTCAATATGTCTATCATTCTACCTATTAATATGTCTATCTATCAATCTACCAATCTATCTATCATTCTGTATATCTATCTATCTATATGTCTATCTATTTGTTTATCTGTCTGTCTTTCAATATGTCTATCTATCTGTCTATCTATCTAACTAATTGTCTATCTATCTATCTATCTATGTATATATTTGTCTATCTATATATATATATATGTCTATCTATCTATCTGTTTATCTATCTATCCTTTTTATTGGTCTATATATGTATCTCTTTATCTATCTTTTTTTATCTCTATCTATCTAACTATATACTTATCTATTTTTTTATCCATCTATCTATATAGCTATATATCTATATATCTATATATCTATATATCTATATATCCATATATCTATATATCTATATATCTATATATCTATCTATCTATCTAACTATGTGTATGTCTGTATATCTATATATCAATCTGTTTATTAATCTATCTATCTATTTATCTATCTATTTGTCAATATATCTCTATATCTATTTGTCTATCTTTTTTTCAATCTATCAATCTGTCTATCAATCTAATTATCTATCTATCTATTTGTCTATCAGGCTTTTTATCAATCTTTCTATATGTTTGTCTATCTCTTGGTCCATTTGTCTAACTATAAGGCTATCTTTCTATCTATCAATATGTCTATCTATCTGTCTAACTATCTTTCTCTCAATTTTTCTATATATCTTTCAATCTATTTAACAATCTATCTATAAATCTTTCTATCAATCAATCTATCTATTTGGCTATCAATCAATTTATCTAATTGTATATCTAACTATTTATCTATCTGTCTATCAATATGTCTATCTATCTATCTATCTATGTTTATATGTGCCGATCTATCTATCTATCTGTCTGTCAATCAATCAATCAATATATCTATTTATCAATCAATCTATCAATCTATCTTTCTGTCTATCAATCTGTCTGAATATCTGTATGTCTATCTATCTTTTTTTTCTCTTTCTGTCTATATAGACATCTTTTTGTATAACTATCTATTTTCTCTCTATATGTCTATATGTCTATCTATATGTCTATCTATCTGTCTATCAATATTTTTGTCTACCTATTAATCAGTCTATCAGTTAGTCTATCTATCAATCAATCTGTCTGTCAATATATCTAACTATCTATATGTCTATCTATCTTTCTATTTTTCTGTCTGTCTATATATCTTTTTATCTATCTTTTTGGTATATGTCTGTCTATCTTTCTATTTATCTATCTATCTATCTTTATATGTATTAGTCTATCTATCTATTTGTCTATTTATCTGTCTATCTATCTATCTATGTATCTATCTACCTATATATCTATCTATCCATCTATCTATCCATCTAATTCTCTATCTATTTTCCTATATATATATATATATATATATATATATCTTTCTATCTAGCAATCTGTCAAACTATATTTGTATCTATCTGTCTATATATCAATCTATCTTTATGTCTATTTATCTGTCAATCTATCTATTTGTCTAATAAATGGTTTAATAATAATTCTATCAATATATCTATCGATCAATCTATCTATTTGTCTATGTGTCTATCCTTCTATCAATTTATCTATTTTTCTATCTATATATTTGTTTATGTATCTATCTATCTATTTGTCTATTTATCAATCTTTCTTTTTGTCTATCAATTAGTCTATCAATCTATTTATCAATAAATCTATCTATCAATCTATCTAACTATTTATCTATCACCATATCTATAAATTTATCTACTTATCAATCTGTATATCAATCTGACTATCAATTTGTTTATCTATATGTCTATCTATCTATCTGTTGATATGTTTGTTTATTTGTATGTCTATCTAACTATCTATCTGACTATCTATCTCTCTATTTATCTAAATAGCTATTGGTTTGTTATCTATCTATCTATCTATATGTTAATCTATCTGTCTATCTATATATCTATCTTGCATTCTTTCTATTCATCTATCTATCTATCTTTTTTTTCAATCTATCTATCAATCTATCTATTAATCTATTTATTAATCTTTCTATCAATTTGTCTATCTATATGTCTATCTATATATCTATCTAAATATCTATCTTTCTATCAATCTACCTGAGTCTATGTGTCTATGTGTCTATATATCTATCTTTCTATCGACCTATTTATCAATCTTTCTATCTATTTATATATATGTTTGTCTATATATTTGTCTATTTATTTGTCTATCTATCTATCTATCTATCCATCCATCTATCTGTCTGTCTCTACATATGTCTAACTATCTATTGTATATCTATTTGTCTATTTGTTATCTCTATTTGTATGTATATCTATCTATCTATCTATCTATGTATCTATCTATTTGTCTCTAAGTTTGTATCAATCTATCTATTTGTCAATCTATCTATTTATCTATCAATCTATTTGTCTGTCTATCTGTATGCCATCATGTTTGTTTGTCTCTCTTTTTATCTGCATATCTATATGTCTATTTTTCTATCTATCTATCTATCTAATTTTATATCTATCTATATATCTATCAATATGAAAATCTATTTTTCTATCAATAAGTCTATCAATCTCTATATCAATCTATTTAACTTAGCTTAAAAATATTATGTACATATTCATTTGAAAATTTTTAATATTCTTATTTTCTTAAAAATTACCAAGGAAAAATATATAATTAGCTAGGGAATTTTCATCATTAAAAAATTTGCTGTAGAATTTTTTTTATCATTAATAATTTGAAAGAAGGACTTTAGCTTGAGATAATTTCCATCATTAGTCTATCATTATTATATTTTAATGATAGAAAAATCTCACATAACTAGAAAATTTCACTAGCTATTTGGACATTTTATTTTAGTGTATGACAATCAATATATCTATATATCTATCTATTTGTCTGTATGTCTATCTATTTGTCAATCTATTTGTCTTTCTATCTATTTGACTATCTGTCTGTCTATCTATCTCTTTCTCTATATATCTATATATCTTTTAGTCTAACTATCTATCAATCAATCTATCTATTTATCTATCTATCTATATATCTATCTATCAATCTATCTATTTTTTCTATCTATTTGACTATCTATCTATCTATATGTATACCAATATATCTATCTAGCTATCTATATATTTATATATTTGTCTGTCTATCTGTCTATATGTGTGTCTATCTGTCTATCAATCTGTTTGTGTATCTATATGTATATCTATCTGTCTATCTATATGTCTATCTATATGTCTATATATATATATATATCTGTATATATTTTTGTCTATCTATTTATTTGTCTTTTGTCTAAAATTATGTCTGTCAATTTGTGTATTTATTTATTGGTCTATATGTCTGTCTATCTGTGTATATATCTGTCTATATATCTGTGTGTTTATATGTCTATCTATCTGTCTGTCTATCTGTGTGTCTATCTTTCTGTATATCTATCTATTTATTTTTTGTCTATCTGTTTATATATATCTATGTATATCTATTTGTCATCAGTCTATTTATCTATTTATTAATTTGTTTATCTAACAATCTATCTATTTCTATATTTATCTATATATCTTTCATTCTATCTCTTTGTTCATCTATATGTCTATAAATTTATCGGTCCTTTTATCTATTTATCTATTTGTCTATATATATTTCTATCTTTCTATTTATCTACATGTTTATGTATCTATCTATTTATTGGTCTATCTATATGTCTATCTATCTGTCTATCTATCTATCTATCAACCTAATATTCTATTAATATTTTTGTCTATCTATCTATCTATCATTTTATATGTCTATCAATATGTTTATCAATCAATCAATCTATATTTCTATCTATCTATGTATCTATCTTTTTATCAATTTGTATATCAATCTATCTATCTTTTATTTTCATTTTATTATTTTGTCTCTCTCTATCTGTCTATCTGTTTGTCCATACATTTATCTATATGTCTATCTATTTATCTATCTATATGTTTGTCTATTGATCTATCTAACTATTGGTCTATCTATCTGTATATCTATCTATCTATTTGTCTGTCTATCTGTCTATCTATATATCTGTATATGTATTTGTGTGTCTATCTGTCTATATGTATGTCTATCTATCTTTCTATTTGGTTATCTATTTAACTATTTATCTTTCTACCATTCTAAATATTTGTGTTTTTCTATCAAATATCTATCTGTCTATTTATTTGATAATCTGTATGTCTATCTTATTGTTTATCTATATTTCTATCTATTTGTCTATCTATCTATCTATCTGTATATCTATCTAAATGTCTTTCTGTCAATGAATCTATTTATGTATCTATCTAACTCGGTCTATCTATTGGTCTATCTATCTATTTGTCTATGTATCTGTCTATATATCTATCTATTTATTTATTTATCTATCTATCTATCTATATGTCTATCTATCTATCTATCTATCTATTTATCTATCTATCTATCTAAGTATTTGTCTAACGATCTATCTATATATCTATCTACCTATCTACCTATCTACCTATCTATCTATTTATCTATCGATCTATCTATCTGTCTATCTGTCTGTCTATCTGTATGTTTATCTATTTATCTATCTATTTGTCTATCTATTTGTTTATATATCTGCTTATCTATATGTATATCTTTCTTTCTATATATCTATCTATTATCAATCTGTCTATTATATCTATATATAAATTTGTCTCTCTATCTTTCTATGCATCTATCTAATATTTTGTCAATCTATCTGTCTAACTATCTGTCTAATTATCTTTCTATTAATCTGTTTATTTATTTATCTATCTATTTTTGTATCTTCCAATATGTATATCATTCTACCTATTAATATGTCAATCAATCAATCAATCAATCTATCTATCTATATGTCAATCTATATGTTTATCTATCTGTCTTTCAATATGTCAATTTATTTATCTATATAATTTTCTAACTATCTATCTATCTATGTATCAATCTATGTATATATTTTTCTATCTTTCTATCTATATATCAATTTATCTGTCTATCTGTCTATCTATCTATCTATCTATCTTTTTGTTTATTTATCTGTCTATCTATATATCTATCTATTTTTTTATATTTTATTTATCTATCTATTTATCTATATATCTATCTATTTCTTTATCCATCTATCAATTTATTTATCTATATATCCATCATTAATCAATAAATCAATTAATCTATCTATCTATCTATCTGTCTGTCTCTCTATCTATCTATCTATTTATATATCAATCTATTTTTCTTTTTATCTATCTATTTGTATATTTATTTGTCTATATTTCTCTATATCTATTTGTCTTCCTATATGTCTAAATATATATATTTCTTTCAATTAATCAATTAATCAATCAATCAATCTATCTATTTATCTATTTATCTATTTGTCTATCAGTCTTTTTAACTATCTATCTATCTATATCTTTTTTTCTATTTTTTGGTCTCTTTTTCTATTTATAAGGCTATCTATATATCTATATGTATATTTATTTGTCAAACTATCATTCTATCAATCTTCCTTTCTATCTATCTTTTAATACATTTATCATTCAATCTATAAATCTATCAATCAATCAATCTAACTGTCTATCTATCAATTAATCTATCTAAATGTCTATCTAACTATTTATCTATATGTTTATTGATATGTTTATCTATCTATTTATCTATTTATCTATTTGTATATGTGCCTATCAATTAATCAACCAATCTATCTATTTATATATCTATTTATATATCTATTTATCTGTCTATCTGTCTGTCTATCTATCTATCTTTCTTTCTCTCTAACTATCTATTTATCTATCTATATGTCTATCTATCTATCTGTCTATCTATATGTCTATCTATCTATCTATATATATTTCTGTCTACCTATCAGTTAGTCTATCTGTCAGTATGTCTAACAATCAATCAATCTATCTATATATATGACTGTCTATTTGTCTATGTTTCTGTTTGTCTATCTGTCTATATATCTTTCTATGTATCTATTTGTCTATATGTTTGTCTATCTATCTATTTATCTCTCTATCAATCTTTCTATGTATCTATCTGTCTATCTATTTGTCTCTTTGTCTATCTATCTTTCTATCTATCTGTCTATCTACCTATCAATTTATCAATCTATTTGTCAGTATATTTTTTATCTATCTATCTATCTATCAGAAAAACTATATGTCTATCTATCTGTCTATATATCTATCTATATTTATGTCTACATATCTGTCAATCTATCTATTAATCTATCTATTTATCTAATAAATAGTCTAATAATCTAACTATCATTCTATCAATAAATCAATTTATCTATCTATCTATGTGTCAATCTATTTATCTATCTATCTGTGAGTCTGTATGTCTAAATATCTATCTTTATATCTGTCTATCTTTCTATCTATCTATTTATTTATCTGCCTGTCTATTTGTATGTCTATATTTCTACCTCTCTTTCTATCTTTCTATCTTTTTATCTGCATGTCTATCTATCTATCTATTTATCAATCTTTCTTTTTGTCTATCAATTAGTCTATCAACATATCTTTCTATTTGTCTATCTTTCAATCTATCTAATATTTATCTATCACCATATCTATCAATTTAGATACTTATTAATCTGTTTATCTATATGTATATCTATCTTTCGATCTGTTGATTTGCCTATCTATTTGTATGTCTATCTGACATTCTATCTATCTATCTCGCTTTTTATGTATATATTAATCTATTTGTTTATCTATCTATCTATATGTATATCTATCTATATATATATCTATGTATATTTCTATTAATCTATCTATATATCTTTCATTCTTTTTTCAATCTATCTTTCAATTTGTTTATTAAAATATCTATCAAGCTATCTATCAATTTGTCTATCTATATATCTATCTAAATATCTATTTTTTTGTCTATATAATTGTATATATTTCTATCTATCTATCTATCTATCATTTTCTCTTCTTGTCTATCTATTTGTATATCTATATATTTATTTATCTATTTATCTAATTGTCTATCTATCTATCTATCTATATGTTTATTTGTATGTCTATCTATCTTTCTATGTACCTATCTATCAATCTGTCTATCTAATTATATATCTATTTGTCTATCTAGTTGTTTATCTATCTATCTATCTATATGTCTTTCAATCTGTCTGACTATCTATCGTAAATCTATTTATCTATTTGTCAATCTATATATTTATCTAGCTATCTTTTTGTATTTCTATCTGTCTATCGCTCTGTGTGTTTGTCTATCTTTCTATATGTATATCTATATGTCTATTTTTCTATCTATCTATCTATCAATATGTCAATCTATCTGTTTATCAATATTTCTATCAATCTATATATAAATCTACCTATCATTCTATCTATAAATCTATCTATCAAAATATGTATCAATCTTTCTATTAATCAATATATCAATCTTTGTAACTATTTGAATGTCTATATATCTATCATTCTATCTGTCTCTTGATCTATCTATAAATCTTTATATCAATCTATTTATTTATCTATCTATTTGTATATCTATCTATCTATTGATCTTATATCTATCTGTCTAATATATGTATATCTCTCTATCTCTCTATCTATCTATCTGTCTATTAATATGTCTAACTATCTATCAATCTGTGTATCTATCTGTCTATCTATCTATATTTTGATCTATCTATAAATCTGCCTATAAATCTATCTATCAATTTGTCTATCAATCTGTCTTCCAATCTATCTATCTATCTATCAATTAATTTATCTATCTATTTGTCTATCTATCTGTCTATCTATATATCTATCTATATATCTATCTATATATCTATCTATATATCTATCTATATATCTGTTTGTCTATCTATGTATTTGTCTGTCTGTCTATCTATCTATCTATATTTCTTTCTTTCATTCTTTCTATGTGTGTGTATATATATATATATATATATATATCTATTTGTTTGTCTGTCTGTCTATCTATCTATCTATTTGTTTGTCTGTCTATCTATCTATATGTCTGTCTATTTGTAAGTCTATCTATCTATCTACTTGTCTGTCTATTTTTTTGTATATATCTATGTCTATTTTTCTATCTATCTATCTATATGTCTATTTGTCTATCCTTTTGTCTATCTATCTATATCTCCATATCTATTTATCTAACTATCAGTCTATCTATCTATCTATGTGTCTATTTGTCCATTTATTTGTCTAACAATCTATTTATCTATTTGTATGTCTAAATATCTATCTATCTGTGTATTTTTCTATATGTCTATCTATCAATCTATTTGTATATATTTTGAATGTCTATCTATTTGTCTATCTGTCTGTCTATCTATCTATCTATCTATCTATCTATTTGTGAGTTTATCTGTGCATTTATTGGTGTGTATATCTTTCTATCTAGCTGTCAATAAGTCTATCTATCTATTTATCTATCTATTTCTCTATTAATTATAATGTTATCTATTTGTTTGTAAATCATTCTGCCTATCTACCCATTTATCTACCTATTCATATGTCTGTCAATCAATCTATCTATCTATATATCTATTTGTCTTTATTAATGTATCTTTTTATCTTTCTATATATCAGTCTATATATCTATATATCTATCTCCTGATATATTTGTCTATCTATCAATATAATAATCTTTCAATATATCTGTTTAATAATATAACTATCTATTTATCTATCTATCTACGTGTCTATCTATCTGTCTATGTATAAATCTATCTTTATATCTATCTATCCTTCTATTTATCTTTCTATATATCTTCCTCTTAATATGTCTATCTATATGTATAGCTATCTATCTACTTGTCTATTTATCTTTAAATCTATCTATCTATCTGTATTTCTATCTAAGTGTCTAACTATCTTTATATATTATCTTTCAATCTATATGTCTATTCATCTATATGTCTGTATGTCTATATTTTTATCTAGCTATCTATCTATCTATCCATAAATCTATCAATCTACATATCTATGTGTCTATATATCTATCTATATATCTATCTATATATCTATCTATCTATCTGTTGATCTATTTGCGTATCTATCTAACTAACTATCTATATATATATCTGTGTATCTAACTCTATATCTGTCTGTCTTTCGATCAGTCTATCTAGTTATTTTTCTATTTGTCTATCAATATATTAACTATTTAATATTTGACTATCTATCTGTCTCTCTATCTATCTATATATTTATCTATCTATTTATCTATTTATGTATATATCTATCTATCTTTCTATATATATATATATATATATATATATATATATATATATATATATATATATGTCTATCTATCTATCTATCTGTATATGTATCTTTCTATCTATCTATCTGTCTATTATCTATCTGTCTTTCTTTCTATCTATTATTTATATATCAATGTATATATATATATATATATATATATATTTTTATTTATTTATCGATCTATCTACCTATCTTTCTATCTCTCTATCTCAATTTATCTATCTATTTGTCTATATATCTATCTACTTGTCTATCTATCTATTAATCTATATGTATATCTATCTTTTAATCTACCTATATATATGTCATCTATTAATTTGTTTAAAACATAACAATCTATCTGTTTATCTATATATTTATATTTCTATCTAAAATCTATTAATATATTAATTAATTAATCAATCAATCTATCTCTCTATCAATATTTAAATAAATTTTCATTTCAATCTATATATCAATCTATCTATTAATTTTTGTATCTTTCAATCTATCTATCTATTAATCTATCTATCTATTTATCATTCTATCTATTAATATGTCTATCTATCTGTCTATATATATATATATATATTTATCTATCTATCTATTTGTCTATCTATCTATTTATCTATCAATCTTTCAATTATTCTATCAATCTATCAATCAAACTATCTATATATCTATCATTTTGTCTGTATGTCTATCTATGTGTCTGTTTGTTTGTTTGCATGTCTATTTGTTTGTCTGTCTATTTGTTTATATATCTATCTAATTCTTTATTTTTTTTGTTTATCACTCTATCTACCAACCTACCTAATTGTCTGCCTGCCTTACCTCATTCTTGCTTGTCAATCTATCTATCTAGCTGTTTATCTATTTATCTATCTATTTGTCTCTCTTTCTCTATATGTGTATGTCTATATGTCTGTTTGTCTATCAATCAATCAATCTATCTATATATCTATCTTTTTATCTTTGTATCTCTCTCTGTTTATCTATCTATCTGTATTTCTATCTCTTTGTATGTCTATCTAACTATATATATATATATATATCTATCTATTTATCTATATTTTTTTCTATCTATCTAGCTATCTATTTGTCTGTCCTTTGTCTATCAATCTAAGAAACTACTTGTCTATATATTTATCAATCTATCTGTCTATTTATCTATCAATATATCTTTTTATCTATTTGACTATCTATTTATCTCTCTATCTATTTGATAATCTGTTGATCTGTATGTCTATCTATTTGTCATTCTATTTATCTATCAATCTGTATATTTTTAAATCAATCAATCAATCAATTCTATCTATCTATCAATATGTCTAATAATATATTCACTAATCTATCTATCAATCTCTTTATCAATCTTTCTATCAATCTATCTATCTTTCTGTCAATCAATCAATATATTTATATAGGTGTATATATATTTGTCTATCTATCTATCTATTTGTCTATCAATCAATCAATCTGTCTATCCATCTATATATCTACGTGTCTATTTATTTATTTGTCTATCTATCTATATATCTATCTATCTGTCTATCTATATATTTTTATATCTACATGTCTAACTATCTGTCTAACTATTTGTCTATTACTTTATCTATCTATATATCTATCTATCTACATGTCTATCTACCTAATATATCGATATATCTATTTATCTATCTGTCTATCTATATTTCTAATTATTTGTCTATCTATCTAACTATCTATGTATGTATGTATTTATCTATCTATCTATATTTCTATCTATCTATTTGTCTATCTATTTGACTATCTAT
This sequence comes from Sapria himalayana, assembly GCA_029783825.1. Taxonomy (NCBI): domain Eukaryota; kingdom Viridiplantae; phylum Streptophyta; class Magnoliopsida; order Malpighiales; family Rafflesiaceae; genus Sapria; species Sapria himalayana. Next base: position 57,380 of record JAREIK010017427.1, read on the forward strand.
CTGACTATATATCTGTCTTTCAAACATTCTATCAATATATCTGTCAATCTATCTGTCTATATATATCTCTCTCTATCTATCTTTCTTTTTATCTGTGTGTCTATCTATTTATCTACCTATCTATCTTTCTATCTAACTCTCTGTTTTTCAAACTATTTATTAATCTGTCTATCTAAGCATCTATTGATCTATCTATCTTTCTTTTTTCTTTCTTTCAATCTTTCTATCTATTTGTCTATCAATCTATCTAAAAATCCTTTGATCTATCTTTTTATCTATTTCTCTAGCTATAAATTTTTCTATATTTTTATTTAACTATTAATCAATCAATCTATCTATTTCTTTATTAATTCATCTATTAATCTATCTATCAATTAGTCTATCAATATGTCTATCTATTTGTCTATTAATCTAACTATCAATCATTCTATCTATCTATCTCTCTATTTATATATTTTCTATCTATCTTTTTATTTTTTTTGTCTATCTATCATTCTATCCATTAATCTATATGTCTATATATTTGTTTTTATATCTTTCTACCTATCTTTTTTTTTAATAAAGTTTGTTTTTTATTTATAGCCCTCTCTTTTGGCGGAGGAATACCATTTGTACAAGCTACTTCTACCCTTTATCCTCTTACAACCATTCCCCATTAATAAAGACTTATAATATAATCTTTCTAGCACTATTGAAATAACTTAAAATAAGTTTACTTTTTACTTAAATAAGTTTCCTTCTTTTATCTTTCTAGCACTTCCTGGAACATCCCTTCCATGCTGATATTACCCTTTCACTGCATTATATAACATATTGCCTGCATAAAAGCAGAAATTTCCCCCACTTTGCAGGATTCCTTTCAACCTTATAGCCCATATTCTGGTAGCCCGTATTCTGCCGAAAGTTTGCAGAATTTCCCCCACTGCAGAATTTCCAAGCCACTGCAGTATTTTGACCTTTGCATAATTTCCTTAACCCATAAAACCTTTGCAGAATTTCCCCCACTATAGTATTTTAACCTTGTGCTGGTAGCCCGTATTCTGCCGAAGCTTTCCTCTTCTATCTGTCTTATTCCTTAACCCTCTTTGTTTAACGATATAGCTTAAAATTCACATCTTGAGAGCTATTTCCAAGCCACTTTGCAGCATCCTCATATTTCCTGCATAAAATAACAGGAATTTCTCCCGCTTTGCAAATTTCTTTCTACCTTGTTGCACATATTCTGCCCACGCTTTGCAGCATCCTCTTTACCGACCTCCTAAACTAGACACTTATCTCTCCTAGGACCTTTTATTAATACAAACACATGATTCTGAAACTTTCAGACTTCTAAAACCAAAACTTAAAACATGACTTGACTCTTGCTAGTTACAGACTCTTGCTGGTAAAAAAAACATAACACATGACAAATTTTTACAGACTCTTGCTAGTTACAAACTTCTTTTAATTCCAAGGAATATGATTTGATTGCCCCTTTAATGCTTTCCTGCAAACACAAAACCAGAAACATACCAAAGGGACAGAAAATTCAAGCCCTTACCTTTACATTCCCTTATCTTTGACTTGTGAGGTGAACCCTGCAGTGATTGTAAAAGAAAAAACAACTACTATATTTTCTGGTTGTTTCTTCGCTGTTAATCTGCATAGACAGATTCCCCTGCAAAGAAGCTACCACAATTCCACAGCTTATATTATTATACTTATCTTATTCTATTTTCCATATTCCATCTTCATATTTTTTAATTTTTAGATTCACCTTCACAGCAGTTACTAGATTTTCATATTCTATTTTTTCTGTTAATACTACCCTTCCTAAATCTTAAATAAGGGAAGGCCTTCCTATCCAGTTTCGCTATTCCTTTTACTTTTTCAGGCATCGAAACCTCATCAAATTCATTATCTCCTCTTATCGAGCCTAATTTTGCAAGACTATCCGCCAAAGTATTAGCTTCTCTATATATATGTAAGATTGATGCGTTAAGCATTTTAATGAGGTTCAAAATAATTTCTATTTCATCCTCATACCTCCAAAGAGTTATTTTTCCACTTACTAAATCTACCAAAAGCATAGAGTCTACTTGAGTTTGTATATTTTCTAAATCTAATTTCTCACAGACATTTAATCCTATATTCAAAGCTTTTATCTCCGAGTGGAGGGCTGAGAATGCTTCTGTAGCCGATGTAAATGCTTTTATCACATACCCGTTTGAGTCTCTTATTACCCCTCCTCCACCTGCTATACCAGTGTCCCTATTGAAGCTACCATCCGTGTTTAATGATATTTTACCTTTCGGAGGCCTATTCCAACTTATACTTTTTACCCATCCCTGTTTTGTATTTGTAATAGCAAGGCCCCAGAACATTCCAGCTCCCTTATTTAAGCAAGAACCATCAACTTTTATAGGGTTTATACTTGATATATTTCTGATTTCTTTAATTATATCTTTAATAATTTCATTTGAATTCATTCTTATGCCCTCAAATTTACTCTTATTACAAGCTTTCCATAGGCACCATATTGCTATATGTGGTAGATTCTGGGTAAGCCAATTTTTAATGTAACTACTAGGGTTTAGATTTCCCCAACTCTTAATTCTATCAATTATTCTATCTTCTTTTTTACTTATTTGTAACTGGTCTCCTAATTCCCTCCAGACTGCTGCAGCTATTCTCCCGCTTGAAAGTAGATGATCCATTGATTCTTCATCTGTGAAGCAACATTCACATCTGGAGGCCATTTTAACACCTTTTCTTTTCACATTAGTGTCCATAGGCAGTGCATTTACCAGAACTTTCCATGCCAGCAAGCACATTTTCAGTGGAATACCTGCTCTCCAAGCCCATTTAAATAAAGACTGCACTGGTTTTTTCCTTCTTATTAATTCTTTTGCTGACTTTAACGTAAAATTACCTTGTGGATTAAGGGTCCATTTCCATCCCGATTTATTCAATAGTGAGTGAGCATCTACTATTTCCTTTTGTTTTACCAATGCTTTGCAACTATTTGATTTCTGCTTAGCGTGATTATGTTCTTGTTCTAGATATTTTGCTCGCATATATTTTGCCCAGAGGGAATCATTTTCTTTTATCCTCCACCATCCTTTGCAGTCCCAAGCAGCTGCCATGTCCTATAAATTAATGATGCCTAAACCCGCTTCCGCCTTAGGATAACAGATGTCTTTCCAATTTTTCCAGTGAATTTTCTGCTTTTCGTTCTTTTTTCCTATCTATATGTGTATCAATCTAAATATCTATCTATCTCTCTGTCTATCTATTTGACTATCTATGTATCTATTTATTTATGTTTCTATCTGTTTGTCTATGTATCTATCTATCTATCTATTTTTCTATCTATCTATCTATCTATTTGTCTATTTGTATGTTTATCTGTCTATCAATCTATTTGTCTATCTATGTGTCTATTTATTTGTCTATCAATCGATCAATCTATCAATCAATCAATCTGTCTTTCTATATATCTGTTTATTTATCTATCTATCTTTATTTCTTTTTGTCTTTATATTTTGTTATCAATCAATCAATTAATCTATCTCTTTATCTAATTGTATATCTATAAATTTGTCAATATAGTTTTCTATATATGTGTCTATTTATATTTGACTATCTGTCTATCTATCTATCTATCTATCTATTTATCTACCTATCTATTTATTTATCTTTCTATCTATCTAGATGTCTATCTATCTGTCTATATATGTGTCTATCTATCTATCTATCTGTATATTTATCTTTTCATTCTATCTATCTATCTATCTCCCTTTCTGTCTATCTATCAATCTATCTATCTATCTATCCAACTATCTATTTATCTACAAGTTTATCTATCTATCTATTTGTCTATTAATCTATCTATATATCAATCAATAAATATAATTATCTATCTATCAATCTATCTAATTGTCTATCTACCTTTTTATCTTAATGTCTATCTATCTGTTTATCTATTGTTCTATCTATTTATCTAATAATATTTTTTTCTATCTATCTAATAAATTATTTATCTATCAATCAATCAATCTATCTATCTACATATTTATCTTACTATATACTTGTCTATAAATTATGTCTATCAATCTATTTATCAATGTATCTATTATGCTGCCTATCAATTGTCATGATAGATAGTTAAATAGATATAAGATTTATAAACACATAGATATATAGATAGATAGAAATATAGATATACAGATAGATAGAAATATAGATATACAGATAGATAGACATATATATAGATAGATAGAAATATAGATATACAATAAGATAGATAAACAATTAGACTGATAGGTTGGTAGACAAAAAGTATGACAGATAGATAGGCATACAGAGAGATAGTTAGATGTATAATCATATATATAAACTAAAATATAGATAGATAGATAGACAAATGGAAATACATGTTGATAAATAGATTGATATACAAATAATTAGACAGATGGATAAAGGGTTTGATAAAAGTTTAATAGATAGATTAATAGATAGATAGATAGATTAATACAGAAATTAAAAGATAGATAGATTGAAAAAAATACAGATTGAGAGATATATAAATAGATAGATAGATAGATAGGATAGATAGATAGATAATAGGTATATAGACAGATAGAGACACATATAGATGAACATATAGATAGATATATAAATAGAAAGACACATAAATATATAGATAGATAGATAAATAGATAGATAGATTGATTGATCAAAATGTAGACAGATAGATAGAGAGAAAGATATATAGATAGACAGATAGACAAACATATAGGTATACATATGCATAGACAGATAAATAAATAGATAGTTAGATAAATAGATAGATAGATTGACATATATATATATAGATAGATAAATAGAGGCATATATAGATAGACTAGTAGATATACAAATATATAGATTGATACATAGGTAGAAAGGTAGATAGATAGGTAGTTAGAAAAATAAATAGTTAGACAAATACATAGATGAATAAATAAATAATTATATACATAGATAGATAGACAAAAACATTGATATATAGATAGATAGATAAGCATACATACAAATAGAAAGATAAATATTTAGATAGATAAATAGCTAAATACATAAACAAATATATAAATAGTTAGATAGACAACTAGAATAAGTAGAAAGGTAGACATAAACATAGACTCGTAGATCGGCATAGAGATAACCAGATAGATAGACATATAAATTTAAAAATTGATGGAATATTGATTAAATAGTTTAATAAATAGATTAATTGATAGATTGTTTGTCAAATTGATTGACAAATTGACAAATTGACAAATTGATAGACATATTGATATACAGAATGAGAGACATATAGAAGATAGATATATAGATAGATAGATAGATAGATAATAGTTAGATTTTTAGACAGATAGATAAAAATTTTATTAGATAAAAATATGGACAAATACATAAGGTTATATATATATATATATACAGCTAGATATATTTTGATAGATAGATAGAAAGATATTTAAAAAGATAAATAGATAGATACATAGATGGATTTATACAAAGAATAATGGTTAGATAGATAGACAATCTAATAGACACAAAGATAAATAGATATACACATAGATAGACAAATAGAAAGATAGATTATTAGTTTTATAGATAGATGTAATAGATAGATATATAGAAATATAGTTAGATACATAGATTGATAGATAGATAGATATATAGACAAATAAATTATATTAATAGATAGATAGAAATATAGACATATCGATAGAATATAGATAGATAGATATATATATATATATATATATATATATATATATATATATATATAATATATATATCTGACAGATAGATATATAGAAGAAATGATAGAGAGAAAGAAAGATAAATAAATATATAGATTTAAAGATAGATAGATAGATTGATAGGCAACATGAACAAAGGATAAATAGATAGATAGAATGAAATACTATAGATAGAAAAATAGATAGACATATAGATAGATAAATATATAAGCAGATATTATAATAGAAAGATAGATTCACAAATAGATAGACATGAAGATTGATTGATAGACAGACAGACAAATAGATAGATATATATATAAAATGATAGACAAAGAGATAGATAGACAGATAGTTAGTTAGAAAGATAGATAGATAGATAGATAGACAGATAAATAGACATCTTTAACAAACAGACAGACAGATAGATATTATACATATATATCCAATAGTTATATAGAAAAAAAGTTTGATAGATAAATAGATGGATACATATTTAGATAGATAGATAGATTGATTGATTAATATACAAATAGATAGACACATAGATAAATAGACAGATAGATAGACAATAGATAGAAAGAAAGTCTAATAGGATCATATATAGAAAGTTAGATAAATAGAGAGATAGAGAGATAGAAATGATTAGATAGAAAAATAGAATGAGAGATATATAGATAGTTAGAAAGATTAAGATTGATTATAGATAGATAGATAGACAAATATATAGACAGATAGATAAACAGATTGATAATATAGATCT
>JAREIK010017428.1:0-32846 GCA_029783825.1 Sapria himalayana
GATAATGCTCCCACTACCTGCCGCTCTGCCGCTGCCACTGCCCCTCCTGCCACTCCACTGCCGCTGCTGCTACCACTGTTGATGCCACTGTCACTGCTGCTGCTGCCGGTGCTGCCACTGCCCCCGCCGCCACCACTGCTTGCCGCTGCCAAAGCTTCCGTTGTTACCGTTGATGCCATTGTTACCGCAACTACTGCTTCTACTGCTTCTGCTGCTTCTGCCGCTGCTGCCACTGATGTCATCTCTGCCACTTTATCGCCATAGCCACTGATGCCGCCGCTGCCGTCGTTGTCGCCATAGCCACCGCTGCCGTCATTGTCGCCCTCGTCGCTGTTGCCACCGTTGATGCTTTCGCTATCGCCACTGCCACTTCCACTACCACCGTTGTGCCTTCCGCTACCACCACTGCCATCACTTCCGTCATTGCCACTATTGAAAATAGGCTTTTATATACCTATAATAGGCTAAAACTCTAAACAAAAAATTCAGAGACACAAAAACATATTCATAGATATATAAAAACAAATATTTAGACATGAACAAACACAAATTAAAGTTGATTATCATACAGCTTCAACAAAATCCAAAAAATATCCAACAATTATGTTTAGAGATAAAGAGAGTGCAAAAATAAAATGTTTTTAGAATAATAAAAATAAGATAAGCTAGCCCTTTTTGATAAAGTTGAAATCGGTAAATATGGGACCCATGCATTGGAAGGACCATTGTAATGTCTGAATGCTTTGAATCGAGATTTTTTTTTCTTTCACATAATATGTCATGCAAAGATTCATAATTTGGTTAAATGCAAAGAACAAAACCAGAATAAAAAAATTGAAACATGCAAAAAAATATCATAATTATTTGCTACACGAAGATAAAAATAATTAACAGTTCAAAAATAATTCTCATACTCAATCATCCTCATAATTTGTAGGGAATGCTAGCCTCTCCTACGAGGATTCATAGTATCTCGGAATGCTATCTGTTGCGCCAATACCTCTAACTGTGACTCCATCTAGGACATCTATTGTTGCATTACATTTTTAATTTCTTTAATTTCTTACATTTCTTCCATCAAATTAGTTATCTGCATGTCATTCTTTTTCATTTCGGTCTCCATATCTACAATACATTCATTTTTTCCCGTGCTTGTTGTTCGACCACCTCATCCACCATTGCTGAGACATTTGAATTAGAAGCATGACTGCTACAACAAAATGCCACTCCCTCAGAGCCGATTCTATACACTCGCTACTTCTTTCGACCTCCTATTATCTCCAAATAAATAGGATCATAGTCAATTGGTTGAAGTTACATAGAACCCTCAACTTGTTGATGAGCAACTATCACACGTTCCTCCATTAGGTCTTGAGATAAAATAGAGAAAAACTATTCTAGATTTACAAGAAAAAAATAAATATTTTGCAATCCAAACAATTTTTAAAATTTACTGTAGTATAATAAAATTTTATTAATATAACACGTTCTTATAGCAATCATCTGAGATTTGTTGTCAACAAACTGACCACCCACTTTCTTCACATACATCTTCCTGAAAATCTGATAAAAATTTTGATCCCGACCCAATTCTCCAGCCTAGAATATGACTCTTTTGTTTTAGAATTTGTTCTTAGATAATTATTTTTCAATTCTTTTGTTTTATTATTTTTACCTGAAAGTCATTAAAATATGACTCTTTTGTCGATTCAGAAACTATCTTCCAGGAGAAAGCTTTAGAATCAGTCAGTTTCTTGAAAGCCTTTGTAATTTTAGTCGAATACTTGTGAGATGGAATAAAACTATACAAATAAATAAATAACTTTGAAAACAAGCAAATCATAATAATATAAAAAAATCACTAACAGTACAATCAAAATTTTTTTTCAAGTCATTTTTACATATTTCTTTTACCTCTCATCCACAGTCTCAATTTCTAACTTTACACTGACAGTAGAGGAAGGCACACATTTGATGATGTCATGGTATTGTAAATGGGGGAACAATCATTGTAAAATGTGGTATAGAAGATAGAGATGGATCAAAAGTTTGTGTAGGAAGCACAATGGGTAGTGGGCTTACATCTGATAAAGGTGATAGTAGAGGTCTCAATGATGATGATGGTGATAGAAATGGAGATGGTGATTATGATGTTGAAGTCTGGATATGGTGGCTATGAGATGGTACTGACTCTGCAACATGATGTAACATACTAGATTAATTTGGTTCATTTCTATGTCCACGTCCACCTCCATCATGGCCACGTCCACCTCCATCATGGCCACGTCCTTTAGGTGCCATCTGATGTACAAAATAAAACAAAGAACAAAAAATAGGGATATGATGAACAAGCATGAATTTTTGAATAAAACAGACTGATATATTTCAAAAAAATATAAAAGTCTTTGATAATTTAAATATAATAAAATTATAACAATTTAATTATCAGCATCACTGTCATCCTCCTATGGATCTTCTGATATTTCATTTGATTCCGATAGAAGTTCGAACTCATCTTCAGATAGAAATTGATCATCTTCAATTTCTATTGTGTCATCATTTGAGTCACATAAATTTTTTAGATATTCATCTACATTCATAGGCTCAATATTATTTATGTCATCTTCCTAGAATGCCGGTGCAATTTCTAAGTGTACACTTCTTTGTTGCGATATTGGTATTTCAAATTTTGATCGAGCTTTGATTTTACAAATCACCAACCAATCTCTCTTATCAAGAGATAAACTCGGATATGTACAATAATATACCTGAGTGGCTTGAGCTGCCATAATAAATGGCTCATATCAATTATATCTGTGTTTATGGTTAAAACCACTAGCTTATAATCTAAATGAATCTTTGTCCCACTTTTCGTATAGGATCAAACCACTCGCACTTAAATAATACAATCTTGTTATTTTTGAGTCCAGGATACTCCAACTCAATAACTTCTTTGAGTTGACCATAATAATCAATCTCATCTGCACTATAACCTGAGCCTTTAATGCATACACCACTATTCATTGTTATTTTAGAAGAACCATGACCGATTGTGTAAAATTTATATCCATTAACAAAATACCCAAGATAGGTTGTCACATATCTAAACGGGCCTTTACTTAGATTCTGAATGAAAATATTTGAATCTCCATTTGAAGGATCAATTGCCTGTCACATAAACTAAAAAAATGATATTAACAAATAAAAGATACTAATAAATTAAATAATTTAAAAATATAAAACTTAATTATACTCACATAATTTTTTAACCAATTTGCAAATTCATTTTCTAGCACATAATCGAGATCATTGCTAGAAATTACTAGATGCCTATATTTTAACTGCTCAACATAAATACTGCACAAATATAAAAAGAGAAAAAAAAGTATATCAATTTTTAATAATTCCTATTAAAATAAAATTAAACTATGATTAAACCTACAACCATTTTGGGTATTCATACTCAATATATGGTGCAACTACCTCACAATTAAGTAAAACGTAGCTTCATGTTGCTTTGTTTATCTATCATACATCTTTTCATTACTCTTCCAAATGCTCTTTTATGGTGCTTGAAGATAGATAGTTTGTCTACAGAATCATCTTCTACCATTACATGACCTTCATAATTCCATGGCACATTTCAATTATATGTATTGACATGATCCTCAAATAATAAGAACAAAATGATGATGCTTCTTCTACTAAATATGCATTGCAAATTGAACCTTCAACTTTTGCCTTGTTTCTAACATTCAATTTCAACTTACGAAGATACCTACATATAATGTTAGGTTTCAATTAGATTAAATTACAATAATACTTAAAGTACTAATAATAAAACACAACAATATATATGTAGTTACCTTTCAAAAAGATACATCCACCTGAATTGTACTGGCCCTACAATCCTTTCTTTGCATGCCAAATGGACCGCAAAATGCTCCATCGACTCAAAAAAACTCGGTGGGAATATCCATTCAAGCTTACAAATAATAAGTGGAATGTCATTCTCCAGCCTCACCATGTCATCTATTTTGATTGTGGTTTCAGCTAGTTATTTGAAAAACAAGGTTCTGTAAGGACCTTCCAAGCACTTAGTGGAAGTAATTCACAGAATACAATTGGTATTAATCTCTATATAAATACATGAAAGTCATGACTTTTCATTCCAAATAACTTAAGATTCTTCATATCCATGCATCTACTCATATTTGACACATATCCATCAGAAAATTTCAAATTTTTAACCCATTCACACAATATCTGTCTTACCTTCTTATCTAGTGTGTAGCAAGCTTTAAGGAATTTTTCTATTTCCCTATTGAGTTTCAATTCAGGATGCCAATAGTAATCAATCAGCTCTTGTGTTGATTTTAAAGTGTCTTTTGTTTTTCCGTCTACATTATGGACAGTGTTGAAAACACTATCAAAAATATTTTTTTCAATATGCATTACATCTAGTTATGATGAATTAAATTGGACTTCCAATAGGGCAAGTCCCAATATCATCTCTTGAATCTTTGTCATAATTTGCTTATTCGTCCATTACTTCTAGTAGCTCCCTTTTCAGTTATCTTCTTCAAACCCAAACTTTGAATCTATGTCATAATATCATCTCCTGAAAACTCGGGTGCAACTGTGATCTCAGTTTTATTTTTTAGAAATGCAGTTCTATTTCTTCGAAATGAATGATTCTTAAGTAAAAACTTATTATGGTTATCAAACCATGACTGTTTACCACTAAATTTGAGGGTAAATACATCAAATTTTCCTTGCAATACGAGCATGCAAATCACCCTATAGTACTCCACCAGACAACATTGAATATACAAAAAAGTCACTTACCGTCTACATATGGGCTGCCCGCATAATGAAATTTTACTTTTTTGAGATATCATATGTATTCATGCCAACATCTCATAAATGATTTAACTCTACAATAAGAGGCTGTAAGAAAACATCCAGCATTCTTTTGGATTTTTTGGCCCTATAATCAATATTGACAAAAACATATATTACTCCTTCATACAAAACCACGGAAGCAAGTTATAAGGTGTCACTATCACTAACCATGTTGAATACTATTGTCCAGATTGCCCAAATGGCTGAAATCATTAGTGTAGAGCCCCAATCTCACATTTCAACTTTTTGCTGCAAAATCTTGATGTATATAATTAAAATGCTTCAAAGTAGGTGAATCTAATGAATGACACATTACCCCTTCTTCGACCTCATGTTTAGATTGCCACCTCAAATCATTTGATGTAGCATTTGATGCATATAATCTCTATAATCGAGGAATTAATGGAAAATAATAAATCTGCTTAAAGACTACCTTTAATTTTTGTCGCATATCTACAACACGAGGTGTCTTCCTAAATCGAGGATGATCACAAAACTTACAGCTAATTAAATAATTATCACCGCACCAATATAACATGCATTCATTTAAACAATAATCAATTTTTTCCACTAGACCCATTCCTCGTAGTAACTTCTTAGTGTCGTAAAAGTTGTTAGTGATCAAATTATTATTTAGAACAATCTCTTTTATCAGTTCTGTCATCTGATCAAATAATTTCTCAGACATATGATTTTCTGACTTAATGCTCATTAGTCGAGCCACAAACGACAATTGTGAATGTGTTTTACAACCAGGCCACAACTCTTTATCTGCAGCTTTAAGCATTTCATAAAATTTCTAAGCTTCAGGATTAGGTGGTTCATCCACGTAATCCATAGTGAAGTCAGCACCAGCTGCTTTCGTGATCATTCGATAGTATGTGTTTGATGATTCTTCACCATAAACAAATGATTCAATACACTCATTTTGTTCAATATTCAGAGCCATTGTACTTTCCCCATGATAAATCCAAACAAAATAATTTAGCACATAGCCATATTTAGCCAAATGATATCTTATAGTGTTTGCATCATGAAAAGGGAAATCCTGACACTTGCGATGATTACATGGACACTTAATTTTTCTCCATCCATCAACCTCGTTTGACTACAAGAAAAATTGATGAAAGTTTCAAGCCCAGTCAAAAAATCTTTATTCAAAAATCCATTAATAACATTTTTGTACATCCACTAATGATTTGAGCTCATTTTGCCCTATTTTATTTACAAAAAATAATGCTCAATCATTATTTTGAATAAAATATTTTATTACTTCAAAATATATAAATAATTAAATAAAATTACTTATAAATAAATATTTAAAAATTAAATATCATGAATATCGAGGCAATACATTTGCAGAATCTATATTAATAGATAAAGTAAATTTAGCATGATAAAGATTAATAGATATCATAGTTAACTAGATAAAGGGTGCAAAATGCGATAATGCACAAGAAATGAAAGCAAAAAAAGATATTTAATGTTTGAAGGAGGAGAGTGAGAGTAGAGAGAGATAAGAGGGAGAGAGAGAGAGGGGCAAAGAAATGGGGAGACGGGGGGAGAGTGAAGGAGAGAGAGGAGGAGAAAGATGGGAAGAGAAATGGTGAAAGGGAGAGAAAGGGAAAGAGAGAGAGAGGAAGAGATAGAGAGAGAAAGGGAGAGAGAGGGGGAGAGAGAGAGAGGAGAGAGAGGTAGAGAGAACAAGCAAGAAAGGAGAACGAGAAAGAAAATAACAAGAGAGAGTGTGTGACATAAAGAAAAAGAGGAATAGAGTGATAGGAAGAATTAGAGAAGGAGAGAGAGATACACATAAAGAGTGCAGTGTTAGAATAAAAAATTATATAAAAGAAAATAAAAATTCATATATATAAACCTATCAAATATTACATCATTTATCATACATAAGTTCATATTTGAGCCCGAGGGCCAAGGGCTAGGATTAGGTAAGGGTATGACCCTTATTTGTATTATACCATGTATGAGCCTGATCAAAGGACACTCTCATGATACGTGCTTACATATTGTTGATATTATATCTTTTTCCATTTAATTTCAAATTAGTTCAACAAATTAATATTATTCCATATATAATTATATGTTAGGATACAAATAGTAAATGTAGTTGTAAATAGTTACATATAGTTAAACATATAATTATATATAGATATAAGCATACAAGTAGTTATAAGTAAATATAAATAAATGTATACAAAATTATAAACAATTATATAGATTTACATATATGTATATATATGTATACATAATTAAAAATAAAGTTATATTTATTTATATAAAGTTTTTTATAGTTATAAGATATATATATATATATATATATATATATATATATATATAGTTATACACATATAGTTAAACATTGTGTTGTATGTTTTTATACATATAATTATAAATATTGTTACATGTAGTTATACATATAGTTACACGTATAGTTAAACTTATATTTATACATGTATGTATATATATATTTTCATATAATTTCATATATTTATACATATAGTTATGTATAGGCATGGATATACTAAAATATATTTATCATACTAATATATAAAAGTATATATTAAATAAATATTGTAAATTATATATTTAAATATAGTTTTGTATAAATTTTTATAGTTATATATAGTAAGATCGAATTATTTATAGTTATATGTTAGTATACATATAAATATATAGTTATAAAAAATTATACATCAATAACATTTAGTTTTATATATATATATATATATATATATATATATATATAGATATATATATAATATATATATATATTATTATATGAGTAGTTAAATTCAGTTATACATAAATATTTACAATGTTATAAACAAATATATAGATTTACATATATGTATAAATAGTTAAAAATATAGTTATTTTTATTTTTAAAGTTTTATTTAGTTTTACTAATATCTATATATAGTTATACACATATAATTAAATATGATGTTGTATGTTATTATACATGTAATTATAAATATAGTTACATGTGATACATATAGTTACATGTATAGTTAAACTTATATTTATACATGTATGTATATATATTTGTTCAATAATTCCATATATTTATACATATAGTTATGTATAGGTATGGTCATACTAAAATACATTTTATACTAATATAAAAAAAGTATATTAAATTATGTTGTTAATTATATATTTAAATATAGATTATACATTAATAATATAAAATTATATATAGTTATTTGTTATTATACATATAATATATATAGTTATAAATATTTATATATCATTAAACATTTAGTATATATCTATATATATATATATATATATATATATATATATATATATATATATATATATTCATATGAGTAGTTTTATTTAGTTATACATAAATATATAAAAAATTTAAACAAGTATATAGATTTGCATATATATACATATATATATACATATATGTTAAAAAGTTAAAAATATCATTATATTTAATTATATAAAGTTTTATTTAGTTTTAAAAAATATATATATGGTATACACATATAATTAACATAATGGTGTATGTTGTTATACATGTAATATTAAATATAGTTACATGTGGTTATACATATAGTTACACATATAGCTAAACATATATTTATACATATAGGTATATATTTATTTATATAATTTTATATATCTATACCTATAGTTATGTATAGGTATAGATATAGTAAAATACATTTATGAATACTATATATACAAATGTATATTAAATATAAGTTGTAAATTATATATTTAAAATAGTTATGAATAAAACTTTTATAGTAATACATATAATAAGATATAATTATTTATAGTTATATGTTATTATACATATAGTATATATAACTATAAATATTTTATATAGTTAACCATATAGTTATATATAGATATATTCAATACAAATAGTTATACATAAATATATAATGTTATAAATAAATAATAGATTTACATATATGTATACATAATTAAAATATAGTTATATTAATTATAGAGTGTTATAAAGTTATACAATTATTTAAAATAATTACAATATTTATATATGGTCATACAACTTCAAGAAATAACTAAAATATGAGCAGCAATGATGTTTAGAGAGAGAGAAAAAAAATACTATATTTCTACAATTTTCCACATGAGTAGAATGTTACTTTGAATGGTCATTTACTACTGCTTCTATAGCGAAGAAATGTTCTGCTAAAGCATCATAAATTTCTTCCATATATCTCTGCATGTCCATAGATATATATATATAGAGGAAAAATATGAAGATTAATACATATCGAGTATTACAATAAAAAATAAAACAACTGAATAAAATAAATAAAACTCACAATAATATAATATTATGAATAAAAATTATAAAATGATATTATCATTTATTAAATAAAAAAAATTAATATAAATACAAAAAGAAACTATAAATACTAGTAATCTATAAAAATCATTTCACCATATTATCTCAAGATAAAAAAAATATAAAATAATATAATTCTCAAAAGTTTTGATATTTTTATTTTATTTACAACTTATTAATGTTCTTTATAATTCATTTTGATGTATTTTTATGATATGTTACTATTTTTTTATTATATTGTATTGATGTTCTTGAAATTATAATAATTTATATTTATTTTATTAAGATATGAAATAATATTTAATAATATATGTTCTGGACTAAAATTAATTAGTAAATATGTTTATATCATATTAAACTATAAAAGAGTACTCACATAAAAGAGTACTCACATATATTCGCTAGTACTATAAATTAATGTTTCATTAATGTTCCATATATTTTCATAATACTTCTCATATTTTCTTATATTCATTATTACTATTTATTACAAGATATATCTGCACAAATTTGTGAAATAGGAAACTTAGATTAAAGCTTGTAGGTTACAACTAATAATTACATACTCAACAAATAACTACAACATTCAACTAACAATTACTACTCATATTATTAGTTTTTTAAATTGTTTAAAATAAACATATTGCGGCACAGAAAATTTATAGTGTGTTAAAAGATGTTATTAACACAAGATAAATGGTGTCCTAACGAATGTTATCGTAAAGAGAATACTCTTGTATGACATGAAATTCATAAACGTTACAGAGATACCCAAACTCTTCATAATCATAGTTGTTGATGGTATAAATTATAGTTAATATAAATTTGGTATAAGTTGAATTGTTAGAGTAAAAATAAACTATATTGTTATGGAACATCATTAATTGAAGTTAATAAAATATTTTTTGGTAGAAAAAAATCTATTGTATTGCATGACACCGTGGGATTATAAACATTAAAAATTTCTAAATATTTTTAATAGTTTTATATCCTCTATCTAAATCAAAAATGTTTATATTTAATATATTATACTTTTTTTATCTACCTACCCTTCTCCCAAACTCAACCTAAAATTATTTTTTGGCACGTATATAAGCTATGAGGCTTCATGATTAGAATAGGGAAAATTTATGTCCCAACATCTGAACAACATGATAAATGATAGCTCCATGAAAATGTATCCAACATCTACGAGGATTAGACTCATATTTTCAGTGTTAGAGTATTCATCATTTTTGCCGATCAGGATACCATGTTGTTGCTTCGGATTATTATTACCATGCTATTTGTTTTTATAAATATTATTCTTGATAATAATTATGTACAAAAAAGTTTGGTTCATATATTTTATACTATCTTAGCTTGAGTGTCCATGACACATTGCTATATCTTGATCTTATTATACAGTATGAAATCATTATTTTAGTATTACTAAACTTGATTCAACAAGTCCACTCATCACTAACACAAGAGAGATCATAAGGAATCATACACTACGAGACATCTATTGAAGGAATATTGAAATTATTAGAAATATAAGTGTTTAATTTCAAGAAACATAAATATGAAGTTATTATGTTTGAGATAATTCTGAGATAAATTTAATTTAGAAAATGTTAGATACATGGTAAATATAAATCTTTCAACACACACACACACCACACACACACACACAACCATGATAATCTTTGTTAAAGATAAGTGCAACCATAAGAATATAAATGATCATGTAGGAAAATGACAATAAAGTCTATGAAAAAATTAATAAGTACTTATTTTTATATCATATGTTGACTTACATGCTTATCACATGCTTACTTGCATGAATATCATGTATTAGTATGATGATTTCCATGTCTTGGCTTAAATGAGTGATAAGTATTGATTATGTGCTTACTATGTGTTCTCATGCATTAATGTCAAGTGCTTGAAAGTGTGTTTGTTATATGATGATGTGTATACCTACCACCAAGGATGACTTGACATGTGAAAGCTATGTGTTGGCTTACTAAAAGTTGTATCAAAAATTAAAAAACTTGGAATCTTGCCTGTAAATAAAAGTGATTAGGGGTTCCTAGCACACAACAACACATATCATGAGAACATTTCAAAGTGAATTGAGAAACTCTTGCTCAATTATTTTAAATTACATGTGTGAAAATTATTGAGTTTTCTAGAAGTTGGTAGGATAGTTCAAACCGATTTAATCGAGTATAATCTGTTTATTTTAATTTGACATGCTAAACTATTATTTTATTTATTTTATTATTTTATTTATTTTATTTTATTTATTTTATCTTTTATATTATTATATTTTATATTTTTATTTATTATTATTTATTATATTTATTATTTTATTATTTTATATTTTATTATTTATTATTTTATGTATTTTATTATTTATGTATTTTATGTATTTTATGTATTTATGTATTTTATGTTTTATGTATTTTATGTATTTTGTGTATTTGTGTATTTTTTTATGTATGTATTGTATTTTGTGTATTTTTATTATGTATTTTGTGAATTTTGTGTATTTTATGATTTTGTGTATTTTATGTATTTTGTGTATTTTGTGTATTTTGTGTATTTTGTGTATTTTGTGTATTTTGTGTATTTTTGTATTTTGTGTATTTTTTGTGTATTTTTGTATTTTGTGTATTTTTGTGTATTTTGTGTATTTTGTGTATTTTGTGTATTTTGTTATTGTATTTTATTATTTTGTATTTTTGTATTTTGTGTATTTTGTGTATTTTGTGTATTTGTGTATTTTGTGTATTTTGTGTATTTTGTGTATTTTGTGTATTTTGTGTATTTTGTGTATTTTGTGTATTTTGTGTATTTTGTGTATTTTGTGTATTTTGTGTATTTTGTGTATTTTGTGTATTTTGTTATTTTGTGTATTTGTGTATTTTGTGTATTTTGTGTATTTTGTGTATTTTGTGTATTTTGTGTATTTTGTATTTTGTGTATTTTGTGTATTTGTGTATTTGTATTTGTGTATTTTGTGTATTTATGTATTTTATCGATTTTATCGATTTTATGTATTTTATCAATTTTATGTATTTATCGATTTTATGTATTTTATCGATTTTATCGATTTTATCGTTTTTATCGATTTTCTCGGTTTTCTCGGTTTCTTGGTTTCTTGTTTTCTCTGTTTTCTCGGTTTTCTCGTTTTCTCAATTTTCTCGGTTTTCTCGGTTTTCTCGGTTTTCTGTTTTCTCGGTTTTCTCGGTTTTCTCGGTTTTCTCGGTTTTCTGGGTTTTCTGGGTTTTGGGTCTTTCGGTTTTTTTTCTCGATTTTCTCGATTTTATTTATTTTATTTTATTTTATTTTGAATAATTATTACTCATTTTAGAATATTTTTTGTAGATATCAAGTCGGGATACCTAAGTATGTATGCTAGTTATGTATAAAATATACATGCATTTGATGTATATTATTTTTGTAGATATCAAGTCGGCATACCTAAGTATACATACTATTTATTTAGTGTTTTTGTATATGGTCACCATCAAAATCCACACAATGATAACGTATTATATCACAAATGCATGAAGCATGTATAAGAAAAAGTTTATATACGTAATCCAACTATACCATGATGATTAAAGAAGAAATTCAAAACAAAAAAAAAAGAATAAAAACACTTACTCTTCGATTAAGCAATCCAAGATAATCAATAAAAAAAATGTATAAACATCCCTTCAAATCAATAAAAATTACAACTAAACCTCGAATTAATTTTAGTTGAATCGGTATCGAGAGATAGATTTCAGAATGTGGAGGAATTTGGTTCTGTTAGAGATGCGTCAAGTCGAGAGAGAGAATGTATATTTTAGAAAAAATTTATATTTTTAATCATTAAAATATTAAATAAACAATAATATATATAATACAAAAATACTAGTTAATTTTATTTACTATCAAAATTTTTTTAACAAAATAATGTGCGTATAGAAAGGTACAAATGAAAAACAAATACCTTACAATTTTTTATTATAATATTAATTAAATAATAAATATATAACAATAAAAAAAATAATTTTTGCCTTAAAAAAATATCAAATAGGTACAAAATTAACAAACTTCATATAATAACACATAAATGAAAAGATGATTTGTCTTCTAGCCCTGCCTAAAAGTTATAAAATACTCTTAATGTTAAAAATTATATAAAAATTTATATTTTATGGTTATAAATTTTTAAGAATCCATATTAATTTTTACGAAGATAATATGAACTAATTTTAAACGCATAAAATTTTATATTATTTGATATCATTAATAATTTTTAAAATTCAAAAAATTACTTAAAGTGAGAAAATAATTAAAAAAAATAATATTTATTATTTTTATAAAAACTTAATGTTAAATGATAATAGTAAAAATATTATTAATTGTTTAATTTTTATAAATTTTAGTAGGATTAAACACCTATGTATTTATTTATAAATATTATTTTATTTTCTTTTTACTTTATTGAAACAATTATATTTTTATTATATTTCAAGATTTTCAAAATTTGTATTATTTATTTTTTAAAAGTTTCTATAATCATAAAATGTTTTTAAAACTTATAATAATATAAATATTTACTAGTTTATTTGTCAATTTAGATTTTTTGAAAATATTTTTTATTTTATCATACAATGAATTATTTTACATTTAAATTAGTAGAAATTTTAATGTAAGTTAATTTAAGTTTTACAATATTGAAAAAATTTTTATACTTATTAAATTAATTATTTAATGTTATTATAATTTAAATTATTTAGTTTTTTAATTAAAAATTTTAGATAAATTTTTTGTATAATTTTTTAAAAAATTATTACATCATAAAAATAATTATTTTAGTCATTATTAATAGAATTTTATTTGTATTTTATATATTTTAAATTAATTATTTATAATATCATTTTTTATGATTTTACTAGGAGAATGTGTGTTTCAAGGATTGCAAATTTATAGACTAATAACATACATTTAATAAACAAAATTAAATAAAATATTAAAATAAATAATAAAAAAAATTATATAATTAAATATTGGCTAGAAAATACCATCGCTAAATCCGTAGCTAAATTATGGATTTTATAAGCTAGGGAAAATTCATCGCTTTATTATGGATTTTATTAGCTCGAGAATATCCATCGCTAAATCCATCGCTAAATCCATCGTTAAATTATAAATTTTATTAGCTAGGGAAATTCCGTTGCTTAATCCATCACAAAATTAAGGATTTTTTTTCGTAGGAAATTCATCGCTAAATCCGTCACTAATATATGTATTTTATTAGCTAGGGATATTCGTTCACTAAAATCGTTAATAAAATATGGATTTTATTAGCTAGGGAAAATCCGTTACTAAATCTGTTGCTAAATCAAGAATTTTATTAGCAAGGAAAAATGTATCGCTAAATCCATCACTAAATAAGGATTTTATTAGCAATGGAAAATCCATCGCTAAATCGTTGCTAATTCTAGAATTTTATTAGCAAAAGAAGATCTGGCGCTAAATCTGTCGCTAAATCTAGGATTTTATTAGCATTGGAACATCTGTCGCTAAATCTAGGATTTTATTAGCATGGAAACATCCATTATTAAATTAGGATTTTATTAGCAAGGAAAAATCCATCTCTAAATCAATCGTTAAATCAAGAATTTTATTAGCAAGAGATATTTCGTTGCAAAATCCATCGCTAAATCAAAGATTTTATTAATAGGGGAAATTCCATCGTTAAATCCATACTAAGTCAAGGATTTTATTAACAAGGGATATTCCATCGCAACATCAATCGCTAAAATCCCCACTTTTCTAGAGCGGAAGTTACGAAAATTTTATTTCGATAATCCATAACTAAATCCCCCGAATTTCTTTAGCGGAATTTTCGAAAAAAATTTTGTCAGTAATCCATCGCTAATCCATTGTTATTTATTTTTTCATAAAAAAATTATCAATCCCTTGCTATTCCCTAGTTAATCCTTGCAATTTAACTAGGATTGATCCCTAGCTAAAATTTCATAGCTAAATCAATATTTTCTTGTAGTGTTATCTATCTGTCTATCTATTTGTATCTATCTATTATTCTACATGTCTGTCAATCAATCAATCTACCTATCTATATGTCAGTCTATCTCTCTATCTATCAATCTGTGTATCTATCTGTCTTTCTATTTGTCTATCTAGGTATTTATCTATTTGTTTATCTATCTATCTAGTAATCTGTCTACCTATTATGTAATTATCTACCTATATATCTGTATATCTATTTATCAATCTATCAATCTATCTTTCAATCAATCAATATATCTATATATCTATCTATGTGTCTATCTATATTTCTTTCTTTCAATCTCTCTATCTATCTATATGTCTATCTCTCTATCTATTAATCTATGTGTCTATCTATCTATATATCTATATATCTATCTAATAGTCGATCTATCTCCCTATCATTTAGTTTATCATTCTAGCTATTAATTTATCTATTTGTCTATCTATCTATATATTTGTCTATATATATATATATATTATATATTGAAAATGTTGTTTATTAATTTTAGCCCACTCTTTTGGCGGAGGAATACCATTTGTACAAACTATATCTACCATTCCCCTCTTACACTCTTTCCTATACTCTTTTTAAACTTTTCAAATACGATAATACAAAAAACATAAGCTTAACTAAAGCAAATATTTGCAGACTATTTTTATTTTTCTATTCTTGTTTCCAATGGTGAAGAAATCTATTTTTGGGAGACCAAATTTTGATGTTAATCCCTCCTGTTGTTTTTTCTATTGACTGGAGTGTTGTGTTCCTGTTTGAGCTTTAGGAGACTCCATTCCTGTCCCGCAACTTTACTCCAAGGCTGTCGATTCTTCTATTTCTATTGCAGCATCTTTACTCCATTCCTGTCCCGCAAATTAGACATCATCCTTCGTTACAGCATCTTTCACAGGAGCACAACAGCCTTTCCTACAACATCTTGACTCTATTCACCGCATATAGCTTCAAAACAGCTTTTATTCAGCAGCACGACAGCCTTCATACAGCAGCACGACAGCCTTCATACAACAGCACAATAGCTTGAAACACAGCAGCACAACAGCACAGCAGCACGGCAGCACAACAACACAGCAGCACGGCAGCACAACAGCACAGCAGCACGACAGCACAACAACACAGCAGTATAGCAGCACAGTAGCATAGCAGCACGACAGAACAGCAGCTTTCCTGCAGCATTGTAGCATAGCAGCAATGCAATACGTCAGTTTTCGTACATCAACACAGCAGCATAGCAGCTTCATATAGTAGCTTTCATGCAGCACCTTTTGTCCTCTCCCGAGCATATGACTTAGACTCTATCTAATCCTATGTACTTTTAAAATACTTTAAATTAACACAGGCTACATTCACTTGAGGTCTGGACAACACCTTTACACAAATAACACAACCATCAAACTGTAGGAAAACAGAAAAAAAATAGACTCTACAGGCACTTGAACTATTGCTGGATTCTTCTTTTTTCATGTCCCTACTGCTAAGAGAAACAAACTACAAACACAAACAAAAATAGCAATATTCCTTTCAGCTTAATTTTTTGCAGATACAGAAGTTCCTCCGCACTATGTTCTGTACTTAATCATACTTATAAGATCCTTTTCAGATATTTACATTTTCCCATTGCTTTCATAAAATTTTTTGATTTTCCATGTTATTTATTTACCTTTTTCACTCTTAGGAAAGGGCAGGCCAGCTTATCTAGTCTTACCAAGCCCTTCAATTTATCTGACATAATTTAAAAGACAAAATGCATGTTTATTTTTAATTCACCCCTCAAGGCCAGGGTGACACTTTTACAAAATACCTATTCAAAAGATGCATATACCAAGGATGCATACACAATGCTTTTTACACTTTTTAGACAAGATGCATATTCAAAGGTGTGACCCTTATGCAAAATGTCTCATCTTCTCTACATTCCATGTTCCAAAAAATTATTTTTTAGGCTTTATATCCCCTTTAATAAACCTTTACCATACCTCTTTTATTCATATTAGAATTTCAGCTTAATTAATTTTATTTTTGAATTCTGATGTATGGTTATCCTATTTTATCCAGTTCTATTATGCCTTTTAATCTAACAGGGATGTTGTTCTCTTCATATTCGTGAGAGCCTTTTCTCATCCCTTCTTCAGCTAATTTGTCTGCCAAGGCATTAGTCTCCCTGTATACATGATTTATTTCACCTTTTAATTCATCTAATAATTCCTTAATAACTTTGATTTCTTCCTTGAATCTCCACAGTTCTATTTTGCTCTTAGCTAAATCCACTAGGACACTTGAATCAACTTGAACTTGAATTTTTTGGAGATTCATTTCTTTACATATTTGTAGCCCTTTTGTTAGTGCAATGATTTCTGCTTGCAATGCTGAGGTGGCTATTACTCCTATTGAGAATGCTTTCACCACTCTTCCTTCCTCATCTCTTATGACTCCTCTGCCTCATGTCACACCCATCTCTCTGTTAAAGCTTCCATCTGTGTTTAGCGCTAACATATTTTGTGGGGGCTTCTGCTAAGAGATAGAGTTAATGACCAGCATTTTCTGTTTTATCGTATATAGTCCCCATTCCTTTTTCCTCCTTTCATCCATATCTATGCTATTGACCTTTATAAGATTACAAGCAGTGATAAATGAGCATTTTTTCTTTATTTCTTCTAGTATGTTTTTAACTTTCATCTTTATGCCTTCAAACCTACTTTTATTTCTGGCTTTCTAGATACACCAGATTGCAATTTGTGGTGTACAAACTCTTAGCAATTTAAGGGTTTTATTTTTGGTGGTTTTTGGCTCCAGTTTTTAATCTACTTTTAAATGTTAACTCATTCATTCCTAAATCTGCATCTATTTCTAACTTATTCCATACTGGTGTAGTGATCTTACCTATGGAAAATAAATGATCTGAGCTTTCGGTATTAGCTGAACAGCATTCACATCTAGATGCCAGCGTCACTCCTTTTTTTCTGAATGTGTTCAGCCACCAGTATAGCTTCAAAAAGTATTTTCAATGTTAAGATGCTCATTTTCTGTGGGACTTCCTTTACCCCTAACCCTTTAAAACATTCTTGGACTGATCTTTTATTTCTTACTAGGGGTTTTGCACTTTTTAAGGTGAATCTTCCCTGTGCATTTAGTTTCCATTTCCAGCCACTGTTATTTAAAATCGTATGTTTTTCAACGAGCTCCTGGTGCTTATGCATAAGCCTCCAATTTTTTGTGGCATTTTTAGGATTTTTAAATGCCTTGTTTCCAAGGCTATATTTGGCTTTTATATAGTTTGCCCATAGGCTTCCCTTTTCTTTTAATCTCCACCTATTTTTTCAGGCCCATGCTTTTGCTAAATCATTTAAGCTTGTAAATTCTAGTCCTGCCTCTTCTTTAGGGTAACATTAATTTTTTCAACTTTTTCCAGTAAAACATAGCTTTACCTTCCTTCTTGCCCCATAGGAAATTTGACATTTCTCTTTCCAGCTTTTTAATCATAATTTTTGGTGGTTGCAGATTCATTAAGATATGAGCTAACGTGCCTTGCAGAACATGTGTTATCAGAGTTATTCTCTCTGCCATGCTCAGTATATCCTCCTTCCATCCTGCAATCTTTCTTCTTATCCTTTCTACCATATAGTTTATGTATACCTCTTTTAGCCTCCCTTCATAAATCGGTCATCCCAGATACATTAAAGCCCTTGTTTTCCATGCAAAACCTGTGATCTTTTTAATTTTTAAAACTATATTTTCTGGAGCTTTTTTTGCGATTATAATTTGGCATTTATTCTTATTTAACCTTTGGCCTGTTTCCTCGTCTAGAGTTTGGAACAACCTCATCATATTTTTCAAAGATGAGCTGCTGACTTTCGTGAAGCTGATCACGTTGTCTGCGTATGCCATGCAACTCACATTAGGAGTATTTTTAGGCTATTTAAAGTAATCAATTTTACAGTCTCTCATTTTCACTTTTAAATTTACTATCAGTAATTCTAAATAAATATTAAATAAGGTGGGTGAAAGGGGATCACCTTGTCTTAGCCCTCTTGTAGGTTTAAATTCTTCTCCAACTTGCCCAATTATGAGAATCTTCGCCCATGCACTGGAGATGCACCTAAATATTAAGTCAATCCATAATTCTGAGAAGCCCATTTTCCTCATTACATAACATAAAGTGTCCCATTCCACTCTATCGAATGCTTTCGACAAATCAAGCTTCAAGATCACATTATGCCCTCTCGTTTTAACGCCTAGTTCTCTTATCAATTTCATTGCTAGGTTGATATTTTCCATCATTAGTCTATTCTGAATAAATCTTGCTTGTTCCGCCGAGATGATGGCAGGAAGAATCTTGCTCATCCTAGTTTGTAAAATTTTTGCTAGGATTTTATAAACCGCATTACATAGACTTATAGGTCTATAATCCTCACATTTTTGCCGGTTATCCTTTTTTGGGATTAGAATAATAAGTGAGCTAGCCAAGGCTTTCGTGATTTCTACACCTGCAAAAATCCAAGCTATAGCATTGGTCAGGTCTTTTTTGATGATGTTCCAACAAAGTTGAAAGAATTCGTTGTTCCATCCATCTGGACCTGCAGCACTATCTTTATTCGAACTGAAGACTGTCTCTTTAATTTCTTCTTCACTTGGTATTATTTCTAACACTTTGTTGTCCTCCTCATTAATTTTTCTTTCAATTACATTTATTAAGCTGTGACCTTTCCAACTTGCTCTCCCACATAAATGGCTTTTGAAGTAGGCTTCTAACACTGATTTTAATTCATTTTCTTTTTCCATCCATTCTCCATTAGCATTTTTTATACCTTTTATTTTTTGTTTTTGTATTTTTATTTTTGCCATCTCATGAAAGAACTTCATGTTCTTATCCCCGTCTTTTAACCACTTTATCTTTGATCGTTGTTTGAAAACTTCCTCCATGTGTAGGCTAAGCCTTAATGCTGCTTTCGCTTTACTCGTATTGATTCTTGAAATACCATCTTGCGTCTCCTCGTATTTTACTTTCATTGAGGCTACCTCCTCTTCTGCTTTTTGTATCCTTTTTGAGATATTTCCAAAATTTTCTTTATTCCATACCCCAAGTGTTAATTTGAGGCTGCGTAATTTTGATGCAATATCTGCATAGGATTTTCCGAAGCTGGAATTGCCCATGAGTTATTTACTATTTTCTCAAAATATTTGTGCATTGCCCACATATGTTGAAATTTGAACCCCTTATATATCTTTTTGTTTTCTTTTAATGAGATTAGGAGTGGGCTGTGATCCGAACAAGTTATGTTAAGATGTTTAACTTTTATTCCACCTAATTTGTCCATGATTTTTGTATTATAAAGCACCCGGTCTAGCCTTGACCATATTGCTCCTCTTTTCTTCCAGTTATTACACCAGGTGTAATTTGATCCCAAAAAATCAGTTTCTAAGAGATAAGCATTTGTTATGGCCTCGTTAAAATGGGCTATGGCCATCGGGTCAGGAGGCCTTCCACCCCTTTTCTCAGAGGAGTTTCTTACCACATTAAAATCTCCACCGATGATCCAGGGGACCTTCCTTTTTGCGATCTCTTGCATCTCCTGCCAGAGTCTCTTCCTATCCTTTTTCGCATTGCTCGCATACACTGCTGAGAAGATAGCATCTGACAGGTTACCGATCTTAAAATTTATTATTTGTTGTTTTCGTTAGAATTTTTATGTCTAATATATTATTCCACATTATCCAAAGTTTACCATTTGAATTTGAGAACGCCTTCTCGAAACCAATTAACTTTCTGTATTTATCTAGCTGATTGATACTTACCATTGCTTCAGTAATTATTAATAATGATAGTTTATGAATTCTAATAAGTTTTCTTAGTCTATTTAGCATTGGAGTATTTGCTACTCCTCTTATATTCCAAAATAAAGTGTTATTCATTTAAAGTTATATTTAGCTTGTGCTCTCGTGGTACATTTTGATTCGTATCTCAAGTTTATGTGTTTTTTCCTGTTTCTAAGAGGCTTTCTTGAGCTCGGGTAAGTGAGCTCCTTTCTAGATGCTAAACTCTGTGCATTATCCAGCTTCTTAGCCATGTGCTGTATCTTTTTTATCGCCTTCTCCTTGCTTCCTACTTTAGGGATTTTTTGTTTGTATGCATCTATATCATCAACTGCCTTTCCTGCATTCTGCTTTAGCTCCATTTTGTTTTTATTTGCTGGCGGCCAGCTTTTCACATCTATGCTGTCTTCCGAGAGGAGATCATCCTCAGCCCTGTTATAGTTTTCAAAGTTCCTAGTTGGGTTTAAAGCCATTTCACTCCCCATCTCCCTTTCTCTAACATCTTCTCCTTTGTTGTTTTTCTTTCCCCATCTTTCGGGCCCCCTAGAACTCTCTTCTAGCCACCTCCTTATCTCCTATATTTTCTCCTCTAGTTGGGTTTAGTAAAGAATATCTATCTATATATTTGTGTGTCTATCTCTCTATCAATCTGTCTATCTATCTGTTTATCTATATGTCTATATATCTATCTATCTATTTATCTATCTATTTATCTATCTGTCTATCTTTCTATCTATATATCTATCTATGTATCCCTCAATTGATTTGTCTATCTATCTATATATCTATTTGTTTATCTTTCTATTTATTTATCTATTTATCTATTTATCTCTCTTTCTATCTATATCTCTTTTAATCTATCTATGAATATAAATATCAATCTCTCTATCATTTTCTCTAACAATCTCTCTACTTATCTTTATATCTATCTATCTATCTATCTATCTATCTGTCTTTATATCTATTTATCTATTTATCTATTATGAATCTATCTATATATCTATCTATTTTTAAGTCTATCTATCTATCTTTTTATCTATCTATGTAATTATATTTCTATGTAACTATATATTTATCTATATATCTATCTATCTATCTGCATATATGTCTATCATTCTGTCTATCTATCTATTTGTCCATCAGTCTATCTATATGTCAATATTTTTTATATCTTTCAATCAATCTATATGTCTATATTTCTTTATGTCTATCTTTCTATCTTTTAATTTCTTTATCATTCTACCAATCTATCTATCTTTCTATCTGTTTATATATCTGTCTATCTATCTATATGTGTATCTATCTATCTATCTATCTATCTATTTGTCTATTCATCTGTCTATCTATATTTCTATCTATATGAATATCTATTTGTCTATCTATTTATCTATCTATCTTTTTATCAATTTCACTATTTATTTATCTATCAATTATCTATTTGTTTATTTGCATCTATCTATCAATCTATATATTAATCTATCTATCAATCTGTATATCTATTTGTCTATCTATCTATCATCTAATTGTCTATCTATCTATTTATTGTCTATATAACTGTCTATTTGTCTAACTATAATACCTTTTCTTTCTCTATCTATCTATATATCTTTCTATCTATTTATCTTTCTATATCTTAATCTTTTGTTTATATATATATATATATATATATATATAATATATATATCTGAGAATCTATATATCAATCAATTAATCTATCTATCTATCTATCTATGTATCTATTAATCTTTTAATCTATCTATCTATCAATATATCTATCAATCGATTTATTAATCAGCATATTAGTCTATTTATTAATCTTTAGACCAATTTGTAAATCTATCTATTTATCTATAAATTTTTTTTTTGTATATCTATCTATCTTTCTGTCTATCTATCTGATATGTCTATCTATCTATTTGTCTATCTATCTATCCATCTATCTATTTGTCGATCAATTTTTCTATATCTCTATCAATATGTCTATCAATCTATCAATCTATCTATCTATCATTCAGGTTATCAATAGGTCTATCTATCTATATTTTTATCGGTCTATCTATCTATCTATCTATTTGTTTATTTTTATTATTTTTTATCATTTTATGTATCTATTTGTTTGTTTGTTTGTGTCTATCTACCTACCTACCTACCTAATTGTTTGTTTTCCTAACTGCTTTCCTATATGTATATTTATTTATTTTTTTACTATTTATTTATCTATCAATCTATCAATCTATCTATTTATCTATCTGTCTTTCTATCTATCAGTATATCTATCAATCTATCAATCTATCTATTTATCTACGATATATTAGTCTATCTATCTGTATATCTACTTGTCTATCTATTTATCTACCTACCTACAAATCTATCTATCTATCTATCTATCTACCTTTCTATATATCTATATATCTATATATCTATATATCTATCTATCTGTTTATTTATATGTTTATCAAAATGTCTTTCCATATATCTATATATCTATTTATTGATTTGATTATCTATCTGACTATTAATTTGTCTCTCTTTATAACTATCTATATATCTGTCTATTTATCTTTTTATCTATCTTACTGCCTATCTATCGTCTAACTAAGTGTCTATCTATTTGTATATTTATCTATCTATTTATCAGTCTATCTATATGTCTATCTATCAGTCTTTATATTTGTCTATCTATCTGTCTATCTAACTATATATCTATATGTGTGTATGTATATATATATATATATATACACATACATACATATATATATATATATATATATATATATATATATATATATATAATATATATATATATATATAGTTTATAATCTATTTATATATATGTCTATCTGGCTGTCTTTCTATAAATCAACTTATCTTTCTATCATTCTATCTATCTATCTAAATATCAGTATAATAATCTATTTATATATGACTCTATTTGTCTATCTATCTATCTTTATATCTTTCTCTCTATCTATCTATCTATCTATCTATATTTCTATCTATGTATTTGTTTATCTATCTATCTACCTATCTATATAGCTATCAATTAATATA
Organism: Sapria himalayana; assembly: GCA_029783825.1. NCBI lineage: Eukaryota > Viridiplantae > Streptophyta > Magnoliopsida > Malpighiales > Rafflesiaceae > Sapria > Sapria himalayana. The sequence goes on from JAREIK010017428.1 coordinate 24,195, forward strand.
TCTATCTGCTAATTTTCTATCTATCTATCTATCTATGTATCTATATACTATATGTCAATCAATAATTATCTATCTATCTATCATCAATCTATATTTCTATCTATCTATAAATTTATATATATGTCAATCTATTTATCTATCTATCTATTTTTTATTTATTTGTCTATCTTTCTTTCTATGTATCAATATTTTATCATATCTATCTATAAGAGTATCTATCTCTTTATCTATATATTTGACTGTCTATTTATCAATTTATCATTCTATATATCTTTTTATCAATCTATCAATCAATCTGTCCAACAATATGTCTATCAATCAATCTATAAAAATATCATTCAATTTATCTATTTATGTAAATATCTGTTTATTTATATATTTATAAATCAATTTATAAATCTATCTAAATGATCTACTTTATGTTTGTTTAATTGTTAGTCTATCTATCAAATTGTGTATCTGCCTATTTGTCAAACTTTTTTTATTAAGTTGTTAGTCTTTCTATCTATCTATCTATCTATCTATCTTTTTATCTATCCATCTATCAATTTATCTGTATATCTAACTAATAATCGATCTAATTATCTATCCATCTATTTATCTATATTTTTATATACTATCTATCTATCTATCTGTATGTTCATCATTCTGTCTATTTATCTATCTATCTATCTATATGTCTAACTATCTGTCTATGTATTTGTCTATATATATCTATCTAGCTATCTATTTATTTATCTATCAATCTGTTTATCTATTTGTCTATCTATCTATGTATCTATATATATCTGTCTATCAAACTATTTTTTCAATATATCAATTAGTGTATCTATCTATCTATCTATCTGTCCGTGTGTCTATCTTTCTATTTATCTCTCTATCTATATGTGTGCCTTTCTATTTACCAATCTTTTCTTTCTATTAAATTTATTTATTTATCTAAGTGTCTATCTATCTATTGATGTATGTATCAATGTATCTATTCGCCTATCTATCGATCTATCTATATTTTTATTAATCTATCAATCTATCTATCTATTTATGAATCTGTCAATATTTCAATCTTTCTATCTGTGACTATAAGTCAATCATCTGGCTTTCTATCAATCTATCTATTAATCTGACATTAAAATATATATCAATCTATCTATCAATATTTATTTTATCTTTATATATATTTGTTTTTCTATATATTTATTTATTTTTATCTATCTATCTATCTATTTCTCTCTCTCTATTCATCTATTTATAATTTAGACTATCAACCTATAATGTATCAATTTATCTATCTATTTATCTATTTATCTATCTTTCTAACTATTTATTTGTCTTATCTATCTGTTTGTTAATCATTAATTTATCTGTCTATTAATCTTCATATCAATTTATTTGACTAACTATTTGTTTATTTATTTGTTTGTTTATCCATGTATCAAAATGTCTAATAAACTATCGATCTATAATTATATCTATCTATTTATCTATCTATCATTTAATCAATCTATCTTTCTATATTTCTATCAATCTAACTATCAATCACTTTATCATTCTATCTATCAATATATCAATCAAACTTTCAATCAATCAATCTATCTATCTATGTATCTATCAATATTTTTTTTATATATTTATCTATCGTTCTTCTTTCTATTTATTTGTCATCTATCTATCAATCTATCTATTTTTCTGTTTATCTATCTCTCTATATATGTATATTTCTATTTTTTGTCTATCTATCTGTGTATATATCTTTCTATCTATCTATATATATATCTATCTATCTATCTATTAGACTTGTATCAATCTTTCTATTTGTCTATTTGTCTTTTATCTATATATATATCTATATATCTATGTATATGTATATCTATATGACTATCTATTTGTCTATCTATCTTTCTACCTATCTATCTGTCTATATATTTATCTATCAATATATCAATCTTTTAAACTTTTATTTGTCTAAATATATATATATATATATATATATATATATATATCTCTCTCTCTCTCTATCTATATATCTATCATACTATCTATCTATTTATCTATGTATATATATATATCTCTCTAATAATCTATTTAAATAACTATCTATCGATCTCTCTATCTATCTATCTATCTTTTTGTCTATCAATATGTCTAACAATCTATCTATCAATAAATCTATCAATATATCTATCATCCGTATGTTAGTATGTCTATCAACCTGTCTTTTATTGTTTCTATCATTTTATCTATTAATTTGTCTATCTATCTATCTATCTATATATCTATCTATTTTTCTAGTTATCTATCATCTATCTATATGATTATCTATCTATCTTTATATCTATCTATTTGTTTATTAATTTGCCTTTCTATCTGTCTAGCTATTTATTTATCAAACTATCTATCTATCTATTTGTCTATCTACAAATCTATTTGCATGTTTATCCGTCTACCTATTTGTGATTCTATGTGTTTTCCTATTTGTTTGATTGTTAGTCTTTTATTCTATGTGTCTATTTGTATGTTTGTCTAATGGTTTGTCTGATTACCTACCAGATTGTCTACCTGCTTTACTGCTTACCTATTAGTCTGTCTATCTATCTATTTTACTATCAATTTGAATATCAATCGATCTATCTATCTACAATCTCTTTGTCTGTCTATTACCTATCTGTCTATCTATCTATCTACCTATCGATCTATCTATTTATCTTACTGTCTATCTATTAGTCTATCTGTCTATCAATCTCTCTATATATCTTTCTATGTGTCTATCTTTCTATCTATCTATCTATCTATATATTTTTTATATGTTATCTATTAGTCTATCTATTTATCTACATGTCTATCTATCAATCTACCTATCTATCAGTCTATCTGACAATATATATAAGTATATCTATCTTTCTATCTATTTGTCTATTTATTTGACTATCAATCTATATATCAATATGAAATCTCTCTATTTATCTAAATGTTGATTTATTTGTATTTTTTTTCTATCTTTAAATCTTTTTTTTTCCGTATATCTATCTATCTGCCTATCTATCTGTTTATCTATATGTCTATTTATCAGACTATTTATCTTTTTTAATATTTATCATTATATCTATCTTTCTATCTATTGTTCTATCTATTTGTATATTTATTCGTCTATCTACATCTGTATTAATCTACCTGTCTATTTATCTATCTATCTATATATTAGTATAATATATACTATATATCTATCGATCTATCTGTCTATCTAATTGTCTAACTATCTGCCTATCTATTTGTCTATCTAACTATCTATCTATCAGTCCATCTATTTGTTTCTCAATCTATCTATCTATATAACTGATATCTCTCTATTTATCTATATAAATATATACCTTTTTGTCTATCTTAATGTCTATATATCTATCTATATGTGTATCTATTTATCTATCTATTTATCTATCTATCTATCTATATATATCTCTTTCTATCTATCAATATATCTATATATCTATCTATCATATATTAGTATAATAATTTATTATCTATTTATATGTTTTCTATATGTCTAACTATATGTCTATATATCTATATATCTATATATCTATATATCTATCTATCTATCTATTTTTCTAACTATATATCTATCTATCTATCTCTTTTTCTATCTATCTATATATCTATCTATCTATTTGTCTTTTTTTCTTCCTATCTATTTGACTAAAAATTATCTTTATATAACTATCTATCTATCTATATGTCTTTGTATCTGTTTATCTATCTATTAATATATCTATCTAATAATCTATCAATCTATCTATCTTTCTATGAATCTATCTAAATATCTATCTATATGTTTGTCTGTCTATTTATCAATCAATGAATCTATATATCTATCAATTCATTTAAGAATTTGTATAACAAAATGTATATTAATCTATTTATCACTTTTTCTTTCAATCTGTGTATCTATTTGTCTATCAATCAATCAATCAATCAATCTATCTATTTATCTATCTATCTATTTGTCATTCTATCTAAATATCATCTATCTGTTAATATTTATGTCACTCTATAAATTTGTCTATCTATCTATTATTCAATCTATTTATCAATCTTTCTATCAATCTATCTATGTATTTTTCTAACTATCTATCTATCAATCAATCTATCGATCTATCTATCTATCTATTTATCTATCTATCTTTTTCTATATATCTATTTATCTATCTAACTATCATCTATCACTAGTTCTGTCTGTTTCTCCATCTTTCTATCAACCTATCTATCTTTGTATCTATCTTTCTATCTTTTTATTTTTTTATCTAACTGTCTATCTATCTATCTCTCTATCTATCTATATTTATGTATATCTATTTATCTATCTATTTTTTAATCAATCAATCTATCTATCTATCTATATGTTTATCTATCTGTCTATTTAACAATCTATAATTCGGTCTATCTATCTATATAACTTTGTATGTGTGTGTGTTTGTGTGTGTGTGTGTATATATATATATATATATATGTCTGTCTATCTTTTTGGATATCTATTTACTACTATTTGTTTATATATTTTTCTATCTACCTATCTATCTATATTTTTGTCTATCTATCTGTCTATATATATCTTTATCTATTTATCTATCTATAAGTCTATCTATCTAGTTATCTATATATTAGTCTAATAATTGGTTTAAATATCTATCTATTTGTCTATCTATCTCTTTATCTATCTGTCAATTTATCTATCTATCTATTTTTCTGTCTATATATGTCTATCAAAATGTCTATCAATCTATTAGACAATATGTCTGTCAATCTATCTATCAACCTGTCTATCAATCTTTTTATCTATCTATCTATCTATCTCTCTATTTATCTATCTATCTATATATTTTTATATCTATCTATTTGTAAATCAATTTGTCTATCTACATGTCTTTCAATCTCTCTATCATTCTTTCTATCTATCTATATATCTATTTGTCTTCTATCTATCTATCTATCTATCTGTCTATCTATCTATCTGTCTATTTGTCTGTTTGTATGTTTTTTTTCATTATATGTGTCTATTTGTTTGTTTGTCTATCAATCTATCTATCTGCATGCCTTATTGTCTACCTACTTGACTGCTTACTTATGTCTATCTATTTTTGCTTACTTATCTATTATTCTATCTATCTATCTATTTTACAATCTATTTGTATATTATCTATATGTCTATCTATCTATCTATTTGTTTGTCTATCTATCTATTTATATATATATCTATTTGTTTCTATATCTGTTTATCTAGCAGCCTATCTATCTATCTACTTGTATATCTATCTGTCTATATTTCGGTATATATATCTTTCTATCAATCTATCTTTCTATCTCTATATATATATCTATCTATATATCTATCTACATATCTATATGTTTATCTATCTATCTATTTATCTACTTGTCTATCTATCTATTTATAAATTTTTTCTATATATCTATCTGACTATCTAACTACCTATCTATTTGTCTATCTATATGTCTATCTATCTATCTATCTATCTATCTGTATATCTATATTTCTATCTATTTTTTACCTATATGTCTATCTACCTACCTACCTATATATTTATCTATCTATCTGTTTGTCTATCTATCAATCTATTTTTCTATTTTTTATTTAATTGTCTATCTATCAGTTTATCTATCTATCTATTTGTCTATCTATTTATCTATATATCTATCTATATATTTTGTTATTTATTTGTCTATCTATCAGTGTATTTATCTGTCTATATATATATATTTATATTTATATCTCTATCTATCTATCTTTATGTTTATCTATCTATCAATCTATCTATTCATCTACATGTCTATGTGTCTATCTATCTATCTATTTATATATCTATATCTATCTTTCTGACTACATATCTATCTGTCTATCTGTCTGTCTATCCATTTCTCTATCTATCTATCTATATATCTATTTGTCTTTCTATCTTTCTATCTATCTGTCTATTTGTCTATCTATCTATATGTCTATTTGTCTGTTTGTATGTTTTTTTTCATTATGTGTCTATTTGTTTGTTTGTCTATCTATCTGCATGCCTACATTATTGTATACCTACTTGACTGCTTGCTTGTCTATCTATCTATTTTACAATCTATTTGTATATTTATCTATATATCTATCTATCTATCTGTTTTTTGTCTATCTATCTATTTATATATCTATCTATTTGTTTCTCTATCTGTCTATCTAGTAATCTATCTGTCTATCTAGTAATCTATCTATCTATCTAGTAATCTATCTATCTATCTATCTATCTATCTCTACTTGTATATCTATCTGTCTATATTTCGGTCTATATATCTTTCTATCAATCTGTCTTTCCATCTCTATATTTATATCTATCTATATGTTTTTCTTTCTATCTATCTATCTATTTATCTACTTGTTTATCTATCTATCTGTAAATTTTTTTTATATATCTATCTGACATTCTAACTACCTATCTATTTGTCTATCTATCTGTCTTTCTGTCTAACTAACTATCTATCTGTCTATCTGTCTAACTATCTAACTATCTATCTATCTGTATATCTATATTTCTATCTATTTTTTACCTATATGTCTATCAATCTATCTACCTATATATCTATCTATCTATCTATTTGTCTATCTATCAATCTATTTGTCTATTTTTTATTTAATTGTCTATCTATCAGTCTATCTATCAGTCAATCTATGTATCTACTTGTCTATCTATTTATCTATATATCTATCTATATATTTTGTTATTTATTTCTCTATTTATCACTATATCTATCTATCTATCTATCTATCTATCTATCTATCTGTGTGTGTGTGTGTGTGTATATATATATATATTATATATCTATATGTTTTATCTTTCTATCTATCTATTTATCTACATGTCTATCTATCTATCTATCTATTTATATCGATCTCTAGTTTCTAACTACATATCTTTCTGTCTATCTTCTGTCTATCTATCTGTCTATCCATTTCTCTATCTATCTATATATCTAATGTTCTATCTTTTAGTCTATCTATCTATCTATCTATTTGTCTTTCAAAATGTTTATTATTCTATATATCAATCGATCTATATATTTGTTTGTCAATATGTCTATCAATCTATCTATCATTCTTTCTATAATTTGTCTCTCTATTTCTATTTCTCTATCTATCTATCTATATATATCTATCTATTTTTCTTTCAATTTATCTATCTATTTGTCTATCTGCCTATAAATTAGTCTATCTATCTGTCTCTCTATCTTTCTATCTATCTATTTGTATGCTATTTGTTAGTTTGTATGATTATCTGTCATTCTATGAGTATAATTGTTTGCTTCTCTATCTTCTGTCTACATACCTACTTGATTATTTCCCTAACTGATAGCTTGCCTACATGTCTATCTCTTTATCCACTATAAGAAAATGTTTATTTAACTAAAGAAATTTAGCTAGGGAAACATTCCTAGCTAATTAGCTAGAAATTCGCTAGGGATTAGCTAGCGAAAAGCAATATATTTTTAATTTTATATTGAATTACCATTTTTTGTCACTAATATTGTCATATATTTTCACGCAAAGAAAAGCAGGAATTTTAGCAATGGATTTAGCAATCAATTTTCCCTAATTAATTAGAATGAGACAAAATTCATCACTAAATAATTATGTGATTTTTAAAATTTTAATATATAACTGCAAGCAATTATTCCTTAAATATTTATTTTCTCGAAATATATGCATTTAGCTGGGATTTTTCCCTAGCTATTTGTGATGATGATAATTTTTGCCACTAATCTTTAATGATTTAATTTTTTTTAATATATTATTTGTTTAAATATTTTATATAATTTTGTATATTAAAGGTATGTCATGGTCTATTGTTGAGCAATCCTTGAAAGACACATTCTTCTTATAAATTATAAAAATAGGATATTATTAATAATAAATTATAAAATCTATAAATAATAATAATAATGTATATTAATAAAGACTAAAATAAATTTTTTTGATTATAAAATATTTAAAAAATTATACAAAATATTTTTCTGAAATATTTAATTATGTTATTTTAATATTAGTATTAAAAAACATTAAATAATTTATTATATAATTATAATAATTTTTAAGATATTATTTTTAATAAATAAACATAAATAAAAATTACTACAAATAAAAGCTAAAATAAATATTTGTATGATTAAATAAAAAAATGCATAAAATATCTAAATAAACAAATAAACAAGTAAATATTTATATTATTTAAAGTAAAAATATATATATTTTTATGCTTATAGGAATCTTTTAAAAAAATAATTACTAAAAAATTTGAAAATTTTTGAATTATAAAATAAAATTTTAATATTATCATAAAATTTAAAAGAAAATAAATTAATATTTAAAGATTAATACATAGATGTTTTAATTACATCAAAAAAATTTTGATGATTTTAAAAAAAATATCTCAATGTGATTATTAAAGATCACTTCAAGTGTTATTTTAGGGTTTCAACAAAGTTATTTAAATATTACTAAGGATAGTTTTTGCTCATAAAAAAATTTATATTTATTTTAGCCCTATAACACTTTTGAAAATTACTACCAATTACACTAAGTTAATTTGAATCAAATTTTATTTTTTGCCCACT
>JAREIK010017429.1:0-47788 GCA_029783825.1 Sapria himalayana
GCTTCTTTTTATAAGCTTATATTTTTTTTGATGAAAAATAAATTATTTAAATTATATTTAAGGTTTACGAGTTTAAAGTTTTAAGTCTTTAGGCGCTTTTATGTTCAAGATATTATAGATTTAAGTGTTATTTTATTGAAATATTAATTACATAATAAATTATTAGTGAGACAAATATAATTTAAATAAAACTGGTATACCTTAAATAATAAAGAATAAATCTCATTTTTTTTCATTATAATTTTAAATATTCATTTTAATTATTTATTTGTTTATATATATATATATATATTAATAAAAAATAAATTATGAGTTAGACAAGTATAATTTATGTAAATTATTTTTCATCAAAAAAAATATAGATAAACTTATTAAAAGAAAAAAAAATTAAAAACAAAAAATTATTATATAGTAATATAATTTGTTTTGCTTCTTAATCATTATATGTTTTGTAATTATATTTTAATTGATATCTATCTTATTAATAAAAGATTATTAATTTATTTTTTGATCATTATTAGAATATTTATCAATAATATTGTTTATATTGAATTTATATGTTATATAAATATAATGATTATTATAACTAAATATTGAATTCAGATTTTAAAAAAATTTTAAAATTATTGTATTTTCAAAGGTTATAACCTTTGAAAATATAAAACAATAATAAAAATAAATATTTTGTTATTTTAATTTTTAAATAAAATTTTTAAACCAGAAAATGCATACACATTTAAATCAGTAAACTCTAAAGCTCGTAATGCCTAAATACATAAACCATTAAACCGCTATATACTACTTAATAAATAAGAAATCTAATTTTTATTTCAATTTATTATAATTTTAAATATTCATTTTAATTATTTATTAGTTTATTTTTATATAAATTTTTATTAGAAATAAATTATGAGTGCGACAAATAAAATTTAAAAAATTTATTTTTTTTAAAAAAAATATATACGCTTATAAAAGAAGTAAAAATTAAAAAATTAAAAATTATTATCCAATAATAATTTTACTTTAATTTTGAATCAATTTGGGTTATGTAAATATTTTTTAATTAATATCTATCTTATTATTAATAGTTTATTAATTTAATATTTGATCATTATTATAATATCTATCAATAAAATTCTTAATATTAAATTTATATGATATATAATTATTAAAATTATTATAACTAAATATTGTATTCATTTTTCAAAAAATTTTAAATATTATTATATTTTGAAAAGATATAATCTATGAAAATTACCAAAAATTACAAATTTTTTTTTTGTTATTTTATTTTTAAATAAAACCTATAAACCACTAAATGCCTAAAAATATTAATCGCTAAACACCTATACGACAAAACCTCTAAATACTTAAACAATTAAATTGGTATAAATTAATAATAAATCATAAATCTCATTTTAATTTTTATTCAGTATAATTTTAAATTTTTATATTAATTATTTATCAGTTTCTTTTTATAAAAATTTTAATTACAAATAAATTATTAGTGAGATAGATATAATTTAAATTAAACAGGTATACCGTAAATAATAAATAATAAATAATAAATCTCATTTTTTTAATTATAATTTTAAATATTCATTTTAATTATTTATTTGTTTATTTTTATAAAAATATTAATTAAAAAATAAATTATCAGTTGGACAATTATAATTTATATAAATTATTTTTAATAAAAAAAATATAGATAAACTTTTTAAAATAATAAAAAATTACAAAACAAAAAATTTTTATATAGTAATATATTTTGGTTTGCTTTTGAATCATTTTAAGTTTTGTAATTATATTTTAATTGATATCTATCTTATTAATAATAGATTATTAATTTGTTTTTTTATCATTATTAGAATATTATAACTAATTATTGAATTCACTTTTGAAAAAAATTTAAAAATTATTATATTTTCAAAGGTTATGACCTTTGAAAATATCAAAAAATAATAAAAATAAATTTTTTGTTATTTTATTTTTTAAATAAAACCTATAAACCACTAAATACATACACAATTAAATCATTATACTCCTAAACCCCGTAATGCCTAAATACATAACCCATTAAACCTCTATATAATACATAATAATTAATAAATCTAATTTTTATTTCTATTTATTATAATTTTAAATATTCAATTAATTATTTATTAGTTTATTTTTATAGAAATATTTATTACAAAATAAATTATGAGTAAGACAAATATAATTTAAATAATTTATTTTTAATCAAAAAATATCTATACGCTTATAAAAGAAGTAAAATTTAAAAATTAAAAATTATCTATCAATAAAGTTTTTTATATTGAATTTACATTATATATAATAATTAAGATTATTATAACTAATTAATATATTCACATTTAAAAATAATTAAAAATTATTATATTTTCAAAGGTTATAACCTTCAAAAATTAAAAAAAATCAAAAAATTAAATTTTTTGATTTTAAATAAAAACTATAAATCACTAAAGGTCTAAACAATTAAATCACTACACTCCTAAACCAAAAAACATCTAAATACATAAACCATTAACCCTGTATATCCTGAATAATAAATAATAAATCTCACTTTTATTTTTATTAATTATAATTTTAAATATTCATTTTAATTATTTTTTAGTTTATTTTTATAGAATTAAAAATTACAAAATATATTATGATGAAGACAAATATAATTTAAATAATGTACTTTTATGAACAAAAAATTAAAACTTATAAAAAGAAGCAAAACATCAAAACATTATTATTTAGTAATTTATTTTACTTTGATTTTGAATAAATTTAGGTTTTGCAAATATATTTTAAATAATATCTATCTTATTTATAATAGTTTATTAATTTATTTTTTGATCATTAATATAATATCTATCGATAAATTTTTTTATATTGAATTTATATGATATATAATTATTAATATTAACATAACTAAATATAGTATTCACATTTAAAAAAATTTAAAAATTGTTATATTTTCAAAGGTTATAATCTTAAAAAATGAGAAAAAATAACAAAAAATAATTTTTTTGTTATATCTTTGTTTAAATAAAACTTATAAACCATTAAATACCTAAACACATATATCTTTAAAATTTTAAACACCGAAGCCCCAAATTACTTAAACCTTTAAACTCGTAAACCTTAAATATAATTTAAATAATTTATTAAAATATTAATTACAAAATAAATTATGAGTGATGCAAATATAATTTAAATAATTTATTTTTTATCAAAAAAATATATAATCTTATCATATGAGGCAAAAACTAAAAAATAAAAATTATTATTTAGTATTAAATTTACATTGATTTTTAATCGTTTTAGAGTTTGTAATTAAATTTTAATTTATATCTATCATATTAATAATAGTTTACTAAATATTGTATTCACATTTTTTAAAAATTTTAAATTATTATATTTTCAAAGGTTATAATCTTTGAAAATTTTAAAAAATATCAAGAATAATTTTTTTGTTATTTTATTGTTTAAATAAAACCTATAAACCATTAATGCCTAAATACTTAAATGAATAACTTCTAAATCTCGAAAACCCTAAATAGATTTTTTTTAATTAGATATATCCTAGATAATAAATAATAGATCTCATTTTTATTTTTTTATTATAATTTTAAATATTCATTTTAATTATTTATATGTTTATTTTTATATAAATATTTTGCTCTCCTTCTTAATCATTTTAGATTTTGTAATTATATTTCAATTATTATCTATCTTATTAATAATTGTTTATTAATTTATTTTTTGATCATTATTAGAATATTTATCATTAAAATTGTTTATATTGAATTTATATGATATATAAATATAATGTTTATTATAACTAAATATTGAATTGACTCATAAAAAAAATTTAAAAATTATTATATTTCCAAAGGTTATAACCTTTGGAAATATGAAAAAATAATAAAAATAAATTTGATGTTATTTTATTTTATTTATATAAACATATAAAACATATAAACCACAAAATGCATACACAGTTATATCAGTAAACATTTAAACCCCGTAATGCCTAAATACATAAACCATTAAACCGCTATATACTACATAATAATTAATTAATTTAATTTTTATTTAAATTTATTATTATTTTAAATATTCATTTTAATTATTTATTAGTTCATTTTTATAGAAATTTTTATTACAAAATAAATAATGAGTGCGACACACACACACACATACACACACACACACACACAAACACACACACACACACACACACAAATATATATATATATATATATATATATATATTCTATTAAAAGAATGTTAAAAGAAGTATTATTAAAAATTAAAAATTATTATCAACTATGATATTTTACTTTAATTTTGAATCAAATTGGGTTTTGTAAATATTTTTTAATTAATATCTATCTTATTATAAATAGTTTATTAATTTAATATTTGATCATTATTATAATATCTATCAATAAAATTGTTTATATTTATTTTATATGATATATAATTATTAAAATTATTATAAAAAAATATTATATTCAAATTTTAAAAAATTTTAAATATTATTAAAATTTCAAAGGTTATAACATTAGAAAATGACAAAAAATTACAATTTTTTATGTTATTTTATTGTTTAAATAAAACCTATAAATTACTAAATACCTAAAAACATAAATCGCTAAACTCCTAAATGACAAAACCTCAAAATACTTAAATCATTAAACTGGTATACATTAATAATAAATCATAAATCTCATTTTAATTTTTATTCAGTATAATTTTAAATTTTTATTTTAATTATTTATCAGTTTATTTTTAGAGATATTAATTACAAAATAAATTATTAGTGAGACAGATATAACTTAAATTAAACCGGTATACCATAAATAATAAATAATATAACTCATTTTTTATCATTATAATTTTAAATATTCATTTTAATTATTAATTTTTTATTTTTATATAAATATTAATTAAAAAATAATTTATGAGTTAGACAAATATAATTTATGTCAATTATTTTTTGTCAAAAAAAATAGATAAACTTTAAAAAAAAAAATTCAAAACAAAAAATTATTATATAGTAATATATTTTGCTTTGCTTATGAATCATTTTATGTTTTGTAATTATATTTTAATTGATATCTATCTTATTAATAATAGATTATTAATTTATTTTTTGATTATTATTAGAATATTTATTACTAAAATTATTTATATTGAATTTACATGATATATAATAATAAACATTATTATAACTAAATATTGTATTCACACTTAAAAAAAATTTAAAAATTATTATAATTTCAAACGTTAACCTTTGAAAATATCAAAAAATAATAAAAATAAATTTTTTATTATATTATTGTTTTAATAAAACCTATAAACAAATAAATGCCTAAAAACATAAATCGCTAAACTTTTAAATGATAAACCTCTAAATACTTAAACAATTAAACTGGTATACATTAATAATAAATCATAAATTTAATTTTAATTTTTATTCAGTTTAATTTTAAATATTCATTTTAATTATTTATTTGTTTATTTTTATAAAAATATTAATTACAAAATAAATTCTTAGTTAGATAGATCTAATTTAAATTAAACAGGTATAAACTAAATAATAAATAAATAACTCATTTTTTTTCATTATAATTTTAAATATTCATTTTAATTATTTATTTGTATATTTTTATATAAATATTAATTACAAAATAATTTATGAGTTAAACATATATAATTTATATAAATTATTTTTCATCAAAAAAAATATAGATACATTTTTTAAAACAAATTTCAAAACAAAAAATTATTATATTGTAATATCTTTTGCTTTGCTTCTGAATCATTTTAGGTTTTTTAATTATATTTTAATTGATATCTAATTAATTTATATTATTAATTTAATTTTTTGATCATTATTATAATATTTTTTAATAAAAATGTTTATATTGAATTTATATGATATATAAATATAAATATTATTATAACTAAATATAGTATTTACATTTGAAAAAAATTTTAAAATTATTATATTTTCAAAGATTATAACATTTGAAAATGTCAAAAAATAAAAAAAATAATTTTTTTTGTTATTTCATTGTTTAAATAAAACCTATACACCACTAAATGCCTAAGCACTTAAATCGCTAAACTATAAATTCTTGATACCCCTATATAGATAATCATTTAAATCGGTATACACTAAATAATAATTAATAAATCTAATTTTTATTTGTTTTCAATATAATTGAAAAAATTAATTTTGATTGGTTATTTTTTTATTTATATATATATATTAATTATAAAATAAATTATGAGTTAAAAAAATAATTTATTAAAAATATTTTTCATCAAAAAATAGATAAGCTTATAAAAATCATAAAAATTTTAAAAAAATTAATTATTATTTAGTGATATATTTTGCTTTACTTTTAAATCATTTTAGGTTTTAATTTTATATTTTAAGTAATATCAATCTTATTCATAATAGATTATTTATTTATTTTTTGATAATTATTAGAGTATCTATCAATAAAATTATTTATACTGAATTTATATGATATATAATTATTATGATTATTATAAATATATATTGTATTCACTTTTGAAAAGAAATTTAAAAATTAATTTATTTTCAAAGGTTATTACCTTAAAAAATGAGAAAAAATGATACAAATACATTTTTTGTTATTTCATTTTTAAAATAAAACCTATAGATCATTAAATGCTTACTTACTTATATCAGTAAGCTCATAGATATCGAAACCCCTAAATAAATAAACCTTTTAACATCTATATACTACATAATACATAATAAATCTCATTTTTATTTCTATTTATTATAATTTTAAATATTCATTTTAATTATTTATAGTTTAATTTTTTATTAAAAATTAATTAAAAAATATTTTTGAGTGAGACAAATATTATTTAAATAATTTATTTTTAATAAATAAAAAATATATGCTTATAAAAAGAAGGAAATATTTGAAAATTAAATATTATTATTTAGTAATATATTTTGATTTGATTTTGAATTATTTTGTGTTATGTAAATATATTTTAATTAATATTTAATTATTAATAATAGTTTATTAATTTAATTTTTCATCATTATTATACTATCTATCATTAAAATTGTTTATATTGAATTTATATGATATATAATTAGTAAAATAAATATAATTATACATGGTATTCACATTGCAAAAAATTTTAAAAATTATTTTATTTATAAATGTTATAACCTTTGAAAATGAGATAAAATCTAAATTTTTTTTTATTTTTATTATATAAATAAAAACTATAAACCACTAAATGCATAAAAAAATAAATTGCTAAACTCCTAAACGACGAAACCCCTAAATTAACAATCCATTAAACTGGTATACCATATATAATAAATCATAAATCTCATTTTAATTTGTATACATTATATTCTTAAATATTCATTTTAATTATTTATTAGTTTATTTTTTATAGAAATATAAATTACAAAATAAATAAAGAGTGAGACAAATATAATTTTAATAATTTATTTTTAATCAAAAAATAAATATAAGCTTATAAAAACAAGTAAAAATTTAAAAACAAAAAATTATCATTTAAAAACAAGTAAATATTTTAATTTGATTTTGAATCATTATAGGTTTTGCATTTATATTTTAATTGTTATCAATCTTATTAATAAAAGTTTATTGATTTATTTTTGATCATTATTATAATATCTATCAAAAAAATTACTTATATTGAATTTAAATGTCTTATAAATATTTAGATTATTATAACTAAATATTATATTTATATTTGAAAAAAATTTAAAAATTATTATATTTTCAAAGGTTATAACCTTCAAAAATGATAAAAAAGCACAAATTTTTTTTTATTTTATTATTTAAATAAAACTTATAAACCACAAAATGCCTAAATAATAAATAATAAACTTAATTTTTATTTGTATTCATTATAATTTTAAATATTCATTTTAATTATTTTTTAGTTTATTTTTATAGATATATTAATTACAAAATAAATAATGAGTGAGACATATAATTTAAATATATTATTTTTTATGAAAAAAAAATAAGCATATAAAAATAAACAAAATTTCAAAATTTTAAAATTTTATTTAGTAATATAATTTACTTTGATTTTGAATTATTTTGGGTTCTGCAAATATATTTTAATTAATATCTATCTTATTATTAATAGTTTATTAATTTATTTTTGGATCATCATAATAATATAAATCAATAAATTTTTTTATATTAAATTTACATCAAATATAATTATTAAGATTATTATAACTAAGTATTGTATTCATATTTTAGAAAGATTAAAAAATTATTATATTTTCAAAGGTTATAACCTTTGAAAATCATGAAAATTCATAAAAATAAATTTTTTGTTATTTCATTGATTAAATAAAACATATAAACACCTAAATGTGCAAACATATAAATCAATAAACTCCTTAACCCAAAAACCATAAAAAACTTAAACCATTAAATAGGTATAACCTAGATAATATATCGTATATCTCTTTTTTATTTGTATTCATTGTAATTTTAAATATTCATTTTAATTTTTTATCAATTTATTTTTATATAAATATAAATTACAAAATAAATTATTAGTGAGATATATATAATTAAAATAATTTATTTTTCATCAAAAAAAATATATGCTTATAAAATGAGGCAAAATTTTTAAAATAAAAAATTATTATGTAGTAATATATCTTATTTTGATTTTGAATCATTTTAGATTATACAATTATATTTTAATTTATATCATTCGTATTAATACAAGTTTATTAATTTATTTATTAATCATTATTATAATATATATTAATAAAATTATTTATATTTAGTTTACATTATATATAATTATTAAGATTATTATAACTAAATATTATATTCACATTTAAAAAAATTTAAAATTATTATATATTCAAAGGTTACAACTTTCAAAAATTAAAAAAATTCAAAAAATTAAATTTTTTGTTTTTTAATTCTTAAGAAAATAACTATAAATCACTAAAGGTCTAAACACTTAAATAACTAAACTCCTTAACACAAAAAAGCCTAAATACTTAAACCATTAAACCGTATATCCTGAATAATAAATAATAAATCTCAATTTTATTTGTCTTCATTATAATTTTAAATATTCATTTTAATTATTTATGAGTTTATTATTATAGAATTATAAATAATAAAATAAATAATGAGTAAGACAAATATAATTTAAATAATTTATTTTTAAAAACAAAAATATAAACTTATAAAAAAAGTAAAACTTTAAATAAAATTATTATTTAGTAATATATTTTACTTTAATTTTAAATAAATTTAGATTTTGCAAATATTTTTTGAATTATATCTATCTTATTAATAATAGTTTATTAATTTTTTTTTGATCATTATTATAATATCTAGCACTGTAATTATTTATATTGAATTTAAATGACTTATAATTCTCAAGACTATTATATTTTAATATTATATTTACATTTGAAAAAAATTTAAAAATTATAATATTTTCAAATGTTATAACCTTTGAAAATATGAAAAAATATCAAAAATAATTTTTTTGTTATTTCATTGTTTAAATAAAACCTATAAACCAATAAATCCCTAAACACTTAAACCTCTAAACTCCTAAACACAAAAGCCCCTAAATACTTAAACCTTTAAACTCGTAAACCTTAAATATAATTTAAATAATTTATTAAAATATTAATTACAAAATAAATTATGAGTGATACAAATATAATTTAAATAATTTATTTTTCATCAAAAAAATATAACCTTATAAAAATAAGCAAAAACTAAAAAAAAATTATTATATAGTAATAAATTTTACTTGGATTTTGAATATCTTTAGGTTTTGCAATTATATTTTAATTTATATATATCATATTAATAATAGCATATTAATTTATTTTTTGATAATTGATATCATATCTATTAATAAAATTGTTTATATTTAGTTTTTATTATATATAATTATAATGATTATTATTACTAAATATTGTATTCACATTTTTAAAAAATTTTAAAATTATTATATTTTCAAAGGTACATTAGAAAATGTGAAAAAATTTCAAAAATAATTTTTTTGTTATTTCATTATTTAAATAAAATCTATAAACCACTAAATGCCTAAAAACATAAATCGCTAAAGTCATAAATGAAAAAATTTTTAAATACTTAAAATATTAAACTGGTATACATTAATAATAATTCATAAATCTCATTTTAATTTTTATCAGTATAATTTTAAATTTTTATTTTAATTATTTATCAGTTTATTTTTATAGAAATATTAATTATAAAATAAATTATTAGTGAGATAGATCTAATTTAAATTAGACTGGTATACCCAAAATAATAAAGAATAAATCTCAATATTATTTTTTTCATTATAATTTTAAATATTCTTTTTAATTATTATTTGTTTATTTTTATATAAAAATTAATTAAAAATAAATTATGATTTAGACAAATATAATTTATATAAATTAATTTTCATCAAAAAAAACATGGATAAACCTTTTAAAAGAAAAAAAAATTTCAAAACAACAAATTATTATATAGTAATATATTTTGATTTTTCTGAATCATTTTAGGTTTTGTAATTATATTTTAATTGATATCTATCTTATTAATCATAGATTATTAATTTATTTTTTGATCATTTTTAGAATATTTATCAATAATATTGTTTATATTGAATTTATATGATATATAAATATAATGATTATTATAACTAAATATTGAATTCACATTTGAAAAAAATTCAAAAATTATTATATTTTCAAATGTTATACCCTTTGAAAATATCAAAAAATAATAAAAATAAATATTTTGTTTTTTTAATTTTTAAATAAAACTTATAAACCACTAAATGCATACACAATAAAATTAGTAAACTCTTAAGTCCCGTAATGCCTAAATACATAAACCATTAAATTACTATATACTACTTAATAATTAAGAAATCTAATTTTTATTTCAATTTATTATTATTTTAAATATTCATTTTAATTATTTATAATTTTATTTTATAGAAATATTTATTACAAAATAAATTATGAGTACGAAAAATATAATTTAAATAATTTATTTTTAATCAAAACAAATATATATGCTTATAAAAGAAGTAAAATTTTAAAAAATAAAAATTATTATCTATTAATATTTTTTAATTAATATCTATCTTATTATTACTAGTTTATTAATTAAATTTTTGATCATTATTATATTATCTATTAATAAAATTGTTTAATTTGAAGTTATATGATATATAATTATTAAAATTATTATAACTAAATATTATATTCACATTTCAAAAAATTTTAAATATTAATATATTTTTAAAGGTTATAACCTATGAAAATGACAAGAAATTACAAAATTTTTTTTTGTTATTTTATTGTTTAAATAAAACCTATAAAACACAAAATGCCTAAAAACATAAATCGCTAAACTCCTAAACGACAAAACTTCTAAATATTTAAACTATTAAATTCGTATACATGAATAATAAATCATAAATCTCATTTTAATTTTTATTAAGTGTAATTTTAAATTTTTATTTTAATTAATTATCAATTTATTTTATAGAAATATTAATTACAAAATAAATTATTAGTGAAACAGATCTATTTTAAATAATTTATGTTTCTTTAAAAAAATATATTTACTTATAAAAAGAGGCACAATTTTAAAAACAAAAATTTATTATTTTGTATTAAATTTTATTTTGATTTTGAATAATTTTAGATTTTGCAATTATATTTTAAATTATATCATTCATATTAATAATAGTTTATTAATTTAGTTAATGATCATTATTATAATATCTATTAATAAAATTATTTTTATTGAGTTTACATTATATATAATTATTAAGAAAATCATAACTAAATATTATATTAACATTTAAAAAAAAATAAAAATTATTATATTTTCAAAGCTTATAAACTTCAAAAATTAAAAAAAATCAAAAAATTTAATTTTTTATTTTTTTATTCTCTAAATAAAAACTATAAATCACTAAAGTCCTAAACACATAAATCACTAAACCCCAAAATACCTAAATACTTAAACCATTAAAATAGTATATCCTGAATAACAAATAATAAATCTCAATTTTATTTGTATTCATTATAATTTTAAATATTCATTTTAATTATTTATTAGTTTATTTTTATAGAATTATAAATTAAAAATAAATTATGTGGAAGAAAAATATAATTTAAATAATTTACTTTTAATAACACAAAATATAAACTTATAAAAAGAAGCAAAACATCAAAGAAAGTATTATTTTGTAATATATTTTACTTTGATTTTGAATAAATTTTTCTTTTGCAAATATATTTAAAATAATATCTATCTTATTAATAATAGTTTATTAATTTATTTTTTGATCATTAATATAATATATTTCAATATAATTGTTTATATTAAATTTACATAATATATAATTATTAAGATTATCATACCTAAATATAGTATTCACATATATCAAAAATTTTAAAATTGTTATATTTTCAAAGGTTACCTTCAAAAATCAGAAAAAATAACAAAAAATAAATTTTTTGTTATATCATTATTTAAAAAAAACTTATAAACCATTAAATGCCTAAATACATAAATCTCTAAACTCCTAAACCTCGATGACTCTAAATACCTAAACCTTTAAACTAGTAAACCTTAAATATAATTTAAATAATTTATAGAAATATTAATTACAAAATAAATTATGTGTGAAAAATATAATTTAAATAATATTTTTTTCAACAAAAAAGAATATAAGCTTATAAAATGATGCAAAAACAAAAAAAATTATTATTTAGTAATAAATTTTACTTTGATTTTGAATCATTTTATGTTTTTTATTTATATTTTAATTTATATCTATCATATTAATAATAGTTTATAATTTATTTTTTGATAATCGATATAATATTATCAATAAAATTATTTATATTTAGTTTATATTATATATAGTTATAATAATTATTATTACTAAATATTATATTCACATTATTAAAAAATTTTAAAATTATTATATTTTGAAAGGTTATACCCTTTGAACATGTGAAAACCTATAAACCATTAAATGCCAAAATAATAAAATCAATAACTTCTAAATCTCGAAAACCCTAAATAGATAAATTTATTAAACATGTATATCCTAAATAATAAATCTCATTTTTATTTTTTTCAATATAATTTTAAATATTCATTTTAATTATTTATTTGTTTATTTTTATATAAATATTAATTACAAAATAAATTATAAGTTAGACAAATATAATTTATATAAATTATTTTTCAACAAAAAAATATAGATAAACTTAATAAAAGAATAATAAAATTAAAAACAAAAAAAATATTATATAGTAATATATTTTGCTTTAATTTTGAATCATTTTAGGTTTTGTAATTATATTTTAATTGATATCTAACTTATTAATAATAAATTATTAATTTATTTTTTGATCATTATTAATATATTATCAATAAAAAAGTTTATATTGAATTTATATGATATATAAATATAATGATTATTATGACTAAATATTGTATTCACTTTTGAAAAAAAATTTAAAATTATTATATTTTGAAAGGTTATACCCTTTTAACATGTGAAAGAATAAAAAAAAATATTTTTTTTGTTATTTTATTGTTTAATTAAAAGCTATAAATCACTAAATGCCTAAACACTTAAATCACTAAACTACAAAATCCCGATACCCCTATAGAGATAATCCTTTAAACCAGTATACCCAAAATAATAATTAATAAATCTCATTTTTATTTGTTTGCATTATAATTTAAAAATTCATTTTGATTGTTATGTTTTTTATTTATATATATAAAGTAATTATAAAATAAATTATAAGTTAAAAATATAATTTATAAAAATAATTTTTCATCAAAAAATAGATATGCTTATAAAAAGAATAAAAATTTAAAATCAAATAATTATTATTAAGTAATATATTTTGCTTTACTTTTGAATCATTTTAGGTTTTGATATTATATTTTAAGTTATATCAATCTTATTCATAATAGATTTTTAATTTATTTTTTGATAATTATTAGAATATCTATGAATAAAATTGTTTATATTGAATTTATATGATATATAATTATTATGATTATTATAAATATATATTGTATTCACTTTTGAAAAAAATTTAAAAATTATTATATTTTTAAAGGTTATAATTTTGAAAAATGAGAAAGAATACAAATAATAAATTTTTTGTAATTTCTTTTTTAAATAAATCCTATAGACCACTAAATGTTTACTTACTTAAATCAGCAGCTCATAAAACCCGAAACCCCTAAATACATAAAACTTATAACAGCTGTGTACTACTTAATAAATAAAAAATCTCATTTTTATTTCTATTTATTATTATTTTAAATATTCATTTTATTTATTTATATTTTGATTTTTTAGAAAAATTAATTACAAAATAAATTTCGAGTGAGACAGATATTATTTATATAATTTATTTATAATCATAAGAAAATATAAGCTTATAAAAAGAAGGAAAATTTTAAAAATTAAATATTAATATTTAGTAATATTTTTTTATTTGATTTTGAATCATTTTGTGTTATGTAAATAAATTTTAATTAATATTTATATTATTAATAATAGTTTATTAATTTAATATTTGATCATTATTATAATATCTATTGTTAAAATTATTTATATTGAATTTATATGATATATAATTAATAAGATTAAAATAATTATACATGGTATTCACATTTCAAAAGATTTTAAAAATTATTTTATTTTCAAAGGTTATAACCTTTGAAAATCAAAAAACAATTTTTCTATTTTTAAATAAAACATATATACCACTAAATGCCTAAAAATATAATTTACTAAACTCCTAAATGATAAAACCACTAAGTAATCAATCCAGTAAACTGGTATACCATATATAATTGTGGGGCATTTGTGCTTCCATGGAAGTGAGATTGAGATACAAAAACACAGAAACAAGAGAAAATAAGCAATATATATATCCCAATTCAGTAACCATCCATGATAGAATCAAAAAACGAGAAATAAACACCGAAAATAACGTGGTTTGTTAGTCGCTCAGTACGACTAGCTAAATCCACCAGAAAATGCTTTTGCTTTATATATTAAAGCAACAGAAATGTCTTACAGTATGCAGCCTACAGAATAGTCATGATAAATCACATAGAGAGAAGAGAAAGATATGATGAACAATTCCATGGGTGGAAAAACAGCCACCCGAAAATAAAATTACAAAACATTTTAAATTAAAATTTCTCTCGGTTCATTTAACCTGAGCGGTTCGGATCATGAGATGGGTCAGGCTCTGCTCCAATTTCGGCCCGATGTCCGGTCAATGAGACCTCCGTTATTGTGCTACTGCTGCACCCTCGGCCTCTTAATATTTCATTTCCTCCATTTACATGAAAATATTAAAAAATAAAAAATATTTGGATATACAAATAGATTATCAAAAAATAAATTACATATACAGCAATACTAAATCCTAAATTTCATTTTAATTTGTATTCTTTATAATTTTAAATATTCATTTTAAATATTTATTAGTATATTTTTTATATAAATATTAATTACAAAATAAATAATTAGTCAGAAAAATATAATATTAATAATTTACTTTTAATAAAAAAAATAATCTTATAAAAAGAAGTAAAAATTTAAAAACAAAAAATTATTATTAAGTAATAAATTTTACATTGTTTCTGAATCATTTTAGGTTTTGTAATTATATTTTAATTTATATCTATCATATTAATAATAGTTTATTAATTTATTTTTTGATAATTGATATCATATTTATCAATAAAATTATTTATAATTAGTTTATATTATATATAATTATAATGATTATTATTACTAAATATTTTATTCACATTTTTAAAAAATTTTAAAATTATTATATTTTCAATTATTATAACCTTTAAAAATGTGAAAAAATAACAAAAATAATTTTTTTTGTTATTTCATTGTTTAAATAAATCCTATAAACCACTAAATGACTAAATACTTAAATCAATAACTCCTAACTCTCGAAAACCATAAATAGATAATCATTTTAAACTAGTATACCCTAAATAATAAATAATAAATCTCAATATTATTTTTTTCATTATAATTTGAAAAATTCATTTTAATTATTTATTTTTATATATTTATTAATTACATAATAAATTGAATAAACAAATATAATTTATATAATTATTTATCATCAAAAAAATATAGATAAACTTTTTAAAAGAAAAAAAAATTCAAAACTAAAAATTATTATATAGTAATATATTTTGCATTGTTTCTGAATCATTTTAGGTTTTGTAATTATATTTAAATTGATATCTATCTTAATATCAATAGTTTATATATTTAATTTTGATCATTATTTTAAAATATATCAATAAAATTGGTTATATTAATTTTTTTTGATTTATAATTATTAATATTATTATAACTAAGTATTGTATTCACATTTCAAAAAATTTTAAAATTTATTATATTTTTTAAAGGTTATAACCTATGAAAATGAGAAAAAATTATAGAAATTTTTTTGATATTTTATTTTTTTAAATAAAACGTATAAATTACTAAAAGGATAAAAACATAAATCGCTAAAATCCTAAATTAAAAAACCTCTAAATATTCAATCCATTAAACTGGTATATAGTAATAAAAAATCATAAATATCAATTTAAATTTTATTCAGTATCATTTTAAATTTTTATTTTAAATATTTATCAGTTTATTTTTATAGAAATATTAATTACAAAATAAATTATTAGTGAGAAATATCTAATTTAAATTAAACAAGTATCCCTAAATAATAAATAAAAAATCTCATTTTTTTCAATAAAATTTTAAATATTAATTTTAATTATTTATTTGTTTATTTTTATAAATATATTAATTACACAATAAATTATGAGTTAGACAAATATAATTTATTTAAATTATTTTTCATCAAAAAAATATACATAAACTTTTTAAAAGAAAAAAAAATTCAAAACAAAAAATTATTATATAGTAATATATTTTGCTTTGCTTCTAAATCATTTTAAGTTTTGAAATTATATTTTAATTAATATATATCTTATTATTAATGGATTATTAATTTATTTTTTGATTATTATTAGAATATTTATCAATAAAATTGTTTATATCGAATTTATATAATATATAAATATAATGATTAGTATAACTAAATATTGTATTCACATTTGAAAAAAATTTAAAAATTATTATATTTTCCAATGTTATAACCTTTAAAAATGTCAAAAAATAATAAAAATAAATTTTTTATTATTTTATTTTTTTAATAAAACCTATAAACTACTAAATGCATACACAGTTAAATCAGTAAACTACTAAACCTCATAATGCCAAAATAGATAAACCATTTAACCTCTATATACTACTTAATAATTAATAAATCTAATTTTTATTTCTATTTATTATAATTTTAAATATTAATTTTAATTATTTATTTGTTTATTTTTATAGAAATATTAATTACAAATTAAATTATGAGAGCGTCATATATATTTTAATTAATTTATTTTTAATAAAAAAAATATATGCTTATATATGAAGTAAAAATTATTATCAAGTAATATCTTTTACTTTTATTCTGAATCAATTTGGGTTTTGTAAATATTTTTTAATCAATATCAATCTTTTTATTAATAGTTTATTATTTTAAATTTTGATCATTATTATATTATCTATCAAAAAAATTGTTTATATTGAATTTATATGATATATAATTATTAATATTATTATTACTAATTATTGTATTCACATTTAAAAAAATTTTAAATATCATTATATTTTCTAAGTTTATAATCTATGAAAATGAGAAAAAATTACAAATTTTTTTTTGTTATTTTATTGTTTAAATAAAACCTATAAATCACTAAATGCCTAAAAACATAAATTCCTAAACTCCTAAATGACAAAACCTTTAAATACTTAAACTATTAAATAGGTGTACATTAATAAAAAATCATAAATCTCAATTTAATTTTTATTAAGTATAATTTAAAATTTTTATTTTAATTACTTATCAGTTTATTTTTATAGAAATAGTAATTACAAAATAAATTATTAGTGAG
The DNA here is from genome assembly GCA_029783825.1 of Sapria himalayana. Classification (NCBI taxonomy): domain Eukaryota; kingdom Viridiplantae; phylum Streptophyta; class Magnoliopsida; order Malpighiales; family Rafflesiaceae; genus Sapria; species Sapria himalayana. The sequence continues at coordinate 18,186 of JAREIK010017429.1, forward strand.
ACAAATCTAATTTAAATAATTTATTTTTAATTAAAAAAAATATATCCTTATAAAAAGAGGTAAAATTTTAAAAACAAAAATTTATAATTTAGTAATATATTTTATTTTTATTTTGAATCATTTTATATTTTGCAATTATATTTTAATTTATATCTAACTTATTAATAATAGATTATTAATTTATTTTTTGATCATTATTAGAATATTTATCAATAAAAATATTTTATATTTAATTTATTTGATATATAGATTTAATAATTATTATTACTAAATAGTGTATTCACTTTTTAAAAAAATTTTAAAATTATTATATTTTCAAAGATTAACCTTTAAACATGTGAAAAAACAAAAAAAAATATTTTTTTTTCATTGTTTAAATAAAACCTATAAATCACTAAATGCCTAAACACTTAAATCACTAAACTACAAAATCCCGATACCCCTATATAGATAATCGTTTAAATGGGTTGACCCTAAATAAAAATTAATAAATCTCATTTTTATATTTTTTTTATTATAATTTAAAAAATTCATTTTGATTGTTTAGGTTTATATGTATATATGTATATATTAATTATAAAATAAATTATGAGTTAAAAATATAATTTATAAAAATTATTTTTCATCAAAAAAGTGATAAGCTTATAAAAAGAATAAAAATTTAAAAACAAATAATTAATATTAAGTAATATATTTTGCTTTGCTTTTGAATCATTTTAGGTTTTGATATTATATTTTAAGTAATATCAATCTTATTCATAATAGATTTTTAATTTATTTTATCATAATTAATAGAATATCTATCAATAAAATTGTTTATATTGAATTTATATGATATATAATAATTATGATTATTATAAATAAATATTTATTCACTTTTGAAAAAAATTTAAAAATTATTATATTTTCAAACGTTATAACCTTTGAAAATATCAAAAAATAATAAAAATATTTTTTTTAAATTTTTTTCTTAAATAAATCCTATAATCCACTAAATGCATACACAGTTAAATTAGTAAACTCCTAAACCTCATAATGCCTAAATACTTAAACCATTAAACTATTATATACAACTTAATAATTAATAAATCTAATTTTTATTTCTATTTATTATAATTTTAAATATTCATTTTAAATATTCATTAGTTTAATTTTATAGAAATATTTATTACAAAATAAAGTATGAGTGTGACAAATATAATTTAATTAATTTATTTTCAATAAAAAATAATATACGCTTATATAAGAAGTAGAAATTTAAAAATTAAAAATTATTATCCAGTAATATATTTTACTTTAATTTTGAATCAATTTGGGTTTTCAAAATATTTTTTAATTAATATCTATCTTTTTATTAATAGTTTATTAATTGAATTTTTGATCTATTATATTATCTATCAATAAAATTGTATATATTGAATTTATATGATATATAATTATTAATATTATTAAAACTAAATATTGTATTCACATTTCAAAAAATTGTAAATATTATTATATTTCCAAAGGTTATAACCTACGAAAATGATAACAAATTATAGAAATTTTTTTTGTTATTTAATTTTTTTATATAAAACCTATCAACCACTAAAAGCCGAAAAATATAAATCGTTAAACTTGTAACGACAAAACCTTTAAATACTTAAGTATTAAACTAGTATACATTAATAATAAATATTAAATCTCAATTTAATTTATATTCAGCATAATTTTAAATTTTTATTTTAATTATTTATCAGTTTATTTTTATAGAAATATTAATTACTAAATAAATTATTAGTGAGATGGATATAATTTAAATTAAACTGGTATCTCTAAATAATAAATAATAAATCTCATTTTTATTTCATTATAATTTTAAATATTCATTTTAATTATTTATTGGTTTATTTATATATAAATATTAATTACATAATAAATTATGAGTTAGACAAATATAATATATAAAAATTATTTTTCATTAAAAAAATATAGATAAACTTATTAAAAGAAGAAAAAATTCAAAAACAAAAAATTATTATATAGTAATATATTTTTCTTTGCTTCTGAATCATTTTAAGTTTTGTAATTATATTTTAATTAATATCTATCTTATTATTAATGGATTATTAATTTATTTTTTGATTATTATTAGAATATTTATCAATAAAATTGTTTATATTGAATTTATATAATATTTAAATATAATGATTAGTATAACTAAAGATTGTATTCACATTTGAAAAAAAATTAAAAATTATTATATTTTCAAAGGTTATAACTTTGAAAATATCAAAAATAATAAAATTAAATTTTTTATTATTTTATTTTTTAAATAAAACCTATAAACCACGTAATGCTAGGGGTGCACATAGAACGGGACAGAATGGGGATTACAAATCTCCAGTCCCTTCCCACAGTTCGGATATTTTTTTTAAGATCCTGACCAGTCCCATAGGTTGAAATTATTGGGACTGGACGGGACGTAGATCGGGGATATTGAGTAGGAGAAAATGGTTCTAGGATGGAATAGAGTTCAAACATTTTTTTCAAATTATTTTCTTCAAACTGGCCAAGTTAGTTCATGTCAAAACTTTTTATTGTATTATTTATCATTCCTTAGTTCTGTATCTCTCAAACTCAAATTGGGCCTATTTTGTTTTGTCAAATAGGCTGAATACTGCAAAAGAGTTCCATTACATTGTCAAAAGCTTTGATGTGCAGAAAATGATAGAAATGTTAAATAGAAAGGGACCGAGTCGTGTGATTAATTCGGTTCTTTGTTTTGTCACAAGTTGGCTTTGTTCAGCCGAGTGAAAGTTAACCATAATAGCAATACTACATTTTTTAAACAATTACTTAAAATATTAAATGGATAGCTAAAAATGACCACACACATTTGTAACATCAATTACTACTTAAGTAATTGCTAAAATTAGGCAGCTTAATATAACAAAAAAAATACATCTAATAACAACAATGATAATAATCATTTCAAAGGTCCTTCCCGGAACAGCAATGAAAATCCAAACCCAATTAATTATTTCTTCTAAAACTCCTCCCTTTTCTTCCTCCACTGTAGAAGTACAACCAAAAATGAAACCGTGTTAATCATGTAGACACAAATTTCTAAGATGAAAGAGTAATAAAAAAATAAATTATTACCTTAAAAAATTTAATACACCCATTCCAAATTAGTTGGCCAACTATAGTTGGAAGAATATTTGGATCTTGAGACCCCTCTAAAAATTGTAATTGAACCATATTTTTATTAAATTGAATGAATAAAATAAAATTTTCAAGATTTGTATACTAACCTGATTCATTATCATCACCATCTTGAACTAATTCTTCAATTTCAAAAGGTTTGTTTGAGCGTCTCAACCAATCTTGTAGACATATGAGAACTTCAGCTGTAATAGGTGTTAAAGAACTCCTAAATTTATCTAATGTTCTCCACCTAGTGGTAAATGTAGATTCGTAGGCAACAGTAGATGTTTGGATAGCAAATACATCCCTTGCTACATTTGCCAAAGAAGGATACCTAACCTCATTTACCTTCCACCAGTTTAGAAGATCAAAATCAATTCTATTATTTTCAAGTTTGTCTTCCAACTACCTATCCAACTCTTCCAAAGCTGCAACTTCTTGTTGTTTCTCCAATTCAACAAAAAAAAATCATCAACATAAGTATCACTACCATCAAAGAAATTATCATTTTTCTTCAATAGAGTAGAAGAGAAATCATCTTCTTTTGATTCATCCTCATTTAAATCTTTATAATCATCCATCATCTCATTTAAAGTATTTATAACCTTTTTCACCAAATTTTTTGCCAATTCCTCTCCATAATGCTAAGTGTACTTAGCCTTTTGATATTTGAGCTTATATCTAGGATCCAACACAACTACTACAAAAAGCATTATATTTGTTGACTAAAGAGAATCCCAATATTTGTTGAATTTATGCCTCATTTTCATACCCATTTTAGACACCATTGTATCTCTACTATTTTCACAAAGCTCAATTTTTTTTAAAATTCGAATAACCTCAAAAAAATAAACACCACATGTAGAATATTATGAGCCAGAAAATATACAAGTTACCTAATAAAAAGTTTTCAAGAAACAAGCCAAAATTATGGTGTTTGTTCAGTCTCTCTCAGTTGGAAGGTTTGAACCAAACTTTTTCAAAAACCTCTTGTCTTTGTCCTCCAAATTATCAAAATCATTCTGATATTTTATATCAGTTTGTAGCATCAAATAAGTTGAATTCCATCTTGTAGGATAATCTAATTGCAATGAAGATCCATATGTCAAGTTTGCTTCTTCAACACATAACTTAAACATATCTAATCTTTTAGGACTGCTTCTCGCATATTTCACCACTCCTCTAATTTTTTGAATAGCACCCTCAACTACTGCAATGCCATCTTTGACAATTAATTTTAGGATATGAGCACAACATCTCATATGAAAATCCTCGCCTCTAAAAGTTACAACACTTTTCTTCACAAGCCTTTTTTTCAATTGTTCAACTACAACATCATTATTTGATGCATTGTCAACAGTAATGAACATCAACTTTCTCAAACCCCATTCATTCATGCAAAACTCAATAACATTTCTAATATTAACTCTAGAATGACTTTTAATTACACAAAAGTTCAAAAGCCTTTTATGCATATTCCATTTAGAATCAATGAAATGAACAGTTAAACATATATAATACAAATTTTGAATGCTAGTCCAAGTGTCGGTAGTCAATGAAACTCTACAACAATGAGATGATATGCTATCAAATAATTTCTTCTTTTCCTTCGCAAACAAAGAAAAACAATCCCTCAGTATAGAGAGCCTAGATGAAAATTTAAATTGAGGCACACTAACTTCACAAAACTCATTAAACTTATCCCTCTCAACAAAACAAAAAGGCGATTCATCTTTTATGATTATTTTCACAAAAGCCTCCCCAAATAGTTGTTGATCAAATTGCCAACAAGTTAATTTGTTATCCTTTGAACTAGTACCTTTAGTGAAACTCAATAAAGAGTGTGACTTGTCTTTACCTTTGTGAGCTTCTATTATTTCTTTTTTGTGTGGAAATTTCCTACAAGTCTTTCTCAAGTATTTCCAAAAACCCAAAGTACCTTGATTACTTTTTGCCAAGTATTCTTTCCTACACCATATACAAGCTGCCCAACCAGTTTCATTTCCCTCTGAATCAACTAATATCTCATAAGTTTGCCAAACAACAGACTTATACCTTTTATGAGCTTGAGGTTCATATGTACCTTGACTTTCTTTTACTATTGGAATTGAAGAACTTAGTGTAACAATAGGAGGCTTTTTGAAAGGATGATAATTGGATTTACGAGTACTTTGATCATTTGATATGTGATCATCTTCAATTTATTATATGTTTCGTTTACCACCGGATTGTGCCATCTGCATTGCCATTAATTAATATGATATGTTAAAGCATAAATACATATAAATATTTCAAACAAGTAAGCTCTACAAAAGTGACTATAACACATTCAGCCCACTAATTCGGCCTAACCAGAACACCACAACCAATACTCAACAAAACTGACTAAGACACATAATAATAATAATTAATCACTCAATTCTCGTCAGAAAAAAAAATTAAAAGGCTGGTGGCATTTGAGACATGGTGGAGGCAACCAGAAGTGCGACGGACAAGGGCTGGGCCTAACTGAACATATCTGGAATGGCGTGAGGCGGCTTGGAACTCATCGGAACAGCAATAGGTGCGTCGGAATTGGATGGGCAGTAGCCGAATTGGTGGCATCTTCATGTTATAAATAAATAAATAAATAAATAAATAAAAATATATATATATATATATTCATGGTTCTAGTATTAGTTTTTTAGGACGGGATGGTTCTTGGGATGGATATTGCTTAAGATCCGGAACCGTCCCAAAAGAAAAAATAAGGGAGAGAACGGATGTAAAAAGTCAAAGTCAATAGATTTTATCAGTCCCGATTATTTCGGGACAAGACTTTGTGTCGGGTCGCGAATCTACGAGTCCCGTGAGCAGCTCTAATAAATGCATATAAAGTTAAATTAGTAAACTCCTATACCCCGTAATGCCTAATTACATAAACCATTAAACCTCTAAATACTACTTAATAATTAATAAATCTATTTTTTATTGCTATTTATTATATTTTTAAATATTCATTTTAATTATTTATTAGTGTATTTATTTAGAAATATTATTACAAAATAAATTATGAGTGGGACAAATATAATTTAAATAATATATTATTTATCTAATAAAAATATGCACTTATAAAAGAAGTAAAAATTTAAAGATTAAATATTATTATCTAGTAATATATTTTACTTTAATTTTGAATCAATTTGGGTTTTGTAAAAATCTTATAATTAATATCTATCTTTTCATTAATAGTTTATTAATTTAATTTTTATCATTATTATATTATCTATCAATAAAATTATTTATATTTAATTTATATGATATATAATTATTAATATTATCATATCTAAATATTGTATTAACATTTCAAAAAATTGTAAATATTATTATATTTTCAAAGGTTATAGACTATGAAAATGATAACAAATTATAGAAATTTTTTTTGTTATTTTATTTTTATATATAAAACCTATAAACCACTAAAAGCCTAAAAACATAAATCACTAAACTCCTAACGACAAAACCTTTAAATACTTAAACTATTAAACTGGTATACATTAATAATAAATAATAAATAATAAATCTCATTTTAATTTTTCTTCAGTATAATTTTAAATTTTGATTTTATAGATACATAAACCTCATAATGCCTAAATACATAAACCATTAAACCGCTATATACTACTTAATAATTAATAAATTTAATTTTTATTTCTATTTATTATAATTTTAAATATTCATTTTAATTATTTATTAGTTTATTTTTATAGAAATATTTATTACAAATTAAATTATGAGTGCGACATATATATTTTAATTAATTTATTTTTAATCAAAAAAAATATATGATTATAAAAGAAGTAAAAATTTAAAAATTAAAAATTATGATCCAGTAATAAATTTTACTTTAATTTTGAATCAATTTGGGTTTTGTAAATATTTTTAATTAATATTAATCTTTTTATTAATAGTTTATTAATTTAAATTTTGATCATTATTATATTATCTATCAATAAAATTGCATATATTGAATTTATATCATATTAATTATTAATATTATTATAACTAAATATTGTATTCACATTTCAAAAAATTTTAAATATTATTATATTTTCAAAGGTTATAACCAATGAAAATTAAAAAAAATTACAATTTTTTTTTTGTTATTTTATTGTTTAAATAAAACTTATAAACCACTAAATGCCTAAAAACATAAATTGCTAAACTCCTAAACGACAAAACCTCAAAATACTTAAACCATTAAACACGTGTACATTAATAAAAAATCATAAATCACAATTTAATTTTTATTAAGTATAATTTTAAATTTTTATTTTAATTATTTATAAGTTTATTTTTATAAAAATATTAATTAGAAAATAAATATTTCGTGAGGCACATAAAATTTAAATAATTTATTTTTCATAAAAAAAAAATATATCCTTATAAAAAGAGGCAAAATTTTAAAAAATAATTTATTATTTAGTAATATATTTTATTTTTATTTTGAATCATTTTAGATTTTGCAATTTTATTTTAATTTATATCATTCTTATTAATGATAGTTTATTAATTTTTTATTGATCATTATTATAATATCGATTAATAAAATTATTTATATTGCATTTACATTATATATATTTATTAAGATTATTATTACTGAATATTATATTCACATTTAAAAAAATTAAAAGTTTTTATATTTTCAAAGGTTATAAACTTCAAAAATTAAAAAAAATCAAAAAATTTAATTTTTTATTTTTTGATTCTTTAAATAAAAACTATAAATCATTAAAGTCATAAACACTATAATCACTAAACCCCAAAACACCTAAATACTTAAACCATTAAACTAGTATATATTGGATAATAAATAATAAATCTAAATTTTATTGGTATTCATTATAATTTTAAATATTCATTTTAATTATTTATTAGTTTATTTTTATATGATTATAAATTTAATATAAATAATGAGGATGACAAATATAATTTAAATAATTTACATTTAATAACAAAAAATATAAACTTATAAAAATAAGCAAAAGATCAAAGAAAGTATTATTTTTTAATATATTTTACTATGATTTTGAAAAAATTTATATTTTACAAATATATTTAAAATAATATCTATCTTATTAATAATAGTTTATTAATTTATTTTTTGATCATTAATATAATATATTTCAATATAATTATTTATATTAAATTTAAATGATATATAATTATTAAAATTATCATAACTAAATACAGTATTCATATATAAAAAAAATTTAAAAATTGTTATATTTTCAAAGTTTATAAACTTAAAAAATGAGAAAAAATAATAAAAATAAATTTTTTGTTATATCATTGTTTAAATAAAACTTATAAACCATTAAATACCTAAATAAATAAATATCTAAACTCCTAAACCCCGAAGCCAAAAAATACATAAACCTTTTAACTCATAAACCTTAAATATAATTTAAATAATTAATAGAAATATTAATTACAAAATAAATTTTGAGTGATACATATATAATTTAAATAATATGCTAGATATTAATTTATATATAGCATATTAATAATAGTTTATTAATTTATTTTTTGATAATTGATATAATATCTAACAATAAAATTGTTTATATTATATATAGTTATAATATTTGTTATTACTAAATATTGTATTCACATTTATAAAAAATTTTAAAATTATTATATTTTCAAATGTTATAACCTATGAAAATTTGAAAAAATATCAAAAATAATTTTTTGGTTATTTAATGGTTTGAATAAAAGCTATAAACCATTAAGTGTCTAAATTCTTAAATTAATAACTTGTAAATCTCGAAAACCCTAAATAGATAAATTTTTTAAACATGTATATCGTAAATAATAAATAATAAATTTATTTTTTATTTTTTTCATTATAATTTTAAATATTCATTTTAATTATTTATTTGTTAATTTTTATATAAATATTAATTACCAAATAAATTATAAGTTATATAAATATAATTTATATAAATTATTTTTAAACAAAAAAATATAGATAAACTTAATAAAACAAGAAAAAAATAAAAAATAAAAAAAATATTATATAGTAATATCTTTAGCTTTGTTTCTGAATCATTTTATGTTTTGTAATTACATTTTAATTGATATCTAACTTATTAATAATAGATTATTAATTTATTTTTGGATCATTATTAAAATATTTATCAATAAAAATGTTTATATTGAATTTATATGAAATATAAATTTAATAATTATTAGAACTAAATATTATATTCACTTTTGAAAAAAGTTTTAATATTATTATATTTTCAAAGGTTATAATCTTTGAAAATATCAAAAAATAACAATAATAAATTTTTTGTAATTTTATTTTTTAAATAAAACATATAAACCACTAAATGCATATATAGTTAAATTAGTAAACTCTTAAATACATAATATATTAAACCACTATATACTATTAATAATTAATAAATCTAATGTTTATTTTATTTATTATAATTTTAAATATTGATTTTATTTTTTATTCGTTTATTTTTAGAAAATATTTATTCCAAAATAAATTATGAGTGCGGCAAATATAATTTAAATAATTTATTTTTAATCAAAAAGATATAGACGCTTATAAAAGAATTAAAAATATAAAAATTAAAAATTATTATTTAGTAATAAATTTTTGTTTAATCTTGAATCGATTTTGGTATTGTAAATATTTTTTAATTAATATCTATTTTATTATTAATAGTTTATTAATTTAATTTTTGATTATTATTATATTATCTATCAATAAAATTGTTTATATTGAATTTATATGGTATGTAATTATTAATATTAAAATAACTAAATAATGTATTGACATTTTAAAAAATTTTAAATATTATTATATTTTCCAAGGTTATAACCAATGAAAATGAGGAAAAATTACAAAATTTTTTTCGTTATTTATTGTTTTAATAAAACCTATAAACCACTAAATGCCTATAAACATAAATTGCTAAACTCAAAAATGACAAAACCTCTAAATACTTAAACCATTAAACACGTGTACATTAATAAATAATCATAAATCTCAATTTAATTTATATTAAGTATAATTTTAAATTTTTATTTTAATTGTTTATCAATTTATTTTTATAGAAATATTAATTACAAAATAAATTATTAGTGAGACAGATCTATTTTAAATAATTTATTTTATATGAAAAAAATAAATATGCTAATAAAAATAGGCAAAATTTTAAAAACATAAATTTATTATTTATTAATATATTTTATTTATTTTTTGAATCATTTTAGATTTTGCAATTATACTTTAATTTATATGATTATTATTAATAATAGTTTTTAATTTTTTTTGAACATTATTATAATATGTATTAATAAAATTATTAATATTGAGTTTACATTATATATAATTATTAAGATTATTATAACTAAATATTATATTCACATTTAAAAAAATTAAAAATTATTATATTTTCAAATGTTATAACCTTTAAAAATTTTAAAAAAAAATCAAAAAATTAAATTTTTTATTTTTTCATTCTTTAAATAAAAACTATAAATCACTGAATGCCTAAACACTTAAATCACTAAACCCCAAAACACCTAAATACTTAAACCATCAAACTAGTATATCCTAAATAATAAATAATAGATATCAATTTTATTTGTATTCATTATAGTTTTAAATATTCATTTTAATTATTTATAAGTTTATTTTTATAGAATTATAAATTAAAAATAAATTATGAGGAAGAAAAATATAATTTAAATAATTTACTTTTAATGAAAAAAATATAAACTTATAAAAAGAAGCAAAACATCAAATAAATTATTATTTAGTAATATATTTTATTTTGATTTTGAATAAATTTATGTTTTGCAAATATATTTTAAATATATCTATCCATTTAATAATAGTTTGTTAATTTATTTTTTGAACATTAATATAATATCAATCAATATAATTTTTTATATTGAATTAACATGATATATAATTATTAAGATTATCATAACTAAATATAGTATTCGCATATAAAAAAAAATTTAAAAATTATTATATTTTCAAAGGTTATAAGATTCAAAAATGATAAAAAATAACAAAAATAAATTTTTTGTTATATAATTGTTTAAATTAAACTTATAAACCATTAAATGCCTTAATATATAAATCTCTAAGCTCATAAACCTTGAATCCCCTAAATAAATAAACCTTTAAACTCGTAAACCTTAAAAATAATTTATATAATTTATATAAATATTAATTACAAAATAAATTTTGTGTCAAATTTAATTTAAATAATATATTTTTCATCAAAAAAATATATAAGCTTATAAAATGATGCAAAAACAAAAAAAAATTATTATTTAGTAATAAATTTATCTTTGATTTTGAATCATTTTAGCTTTTTTAATTATATTTTAATTTATATCTATCAAATTAATAATAATTTATTAATTTATGCTTTGATAATTGATATAATATCTATCAATAAAATTTTTTATATATAGTTGATATTATATATAGTTATAATTATTATTATTACTAAATATTGTATAAACATTTTTAAAAAATTTTAAAATTATTATATTTTCAAATCTTATAACTTTTGAAAATTTGGAAAATTATCAAAAATAAATTTTTTGTTATTTCATTATTTAAATAAAACCTATAAACCACTAAATGCCTAAAAACATAAATTGCTAAACTCCTAAACGACAAAACCTTTAAATACTTAAACCATTAAATTGGTATACATTTATAACAAATTATAAATCTAAATTTGATTTTTATTATGTATAATTTTAAATTTTTATTTTAATTATTTATCCGTTTATTTTTATAGAAATATTAATTAGAAAAATAATTATTAGTTAGACAGATATAAATTAAATTAAACCGGTATACTCTAAATAATAAATAATAAATCTCATTTTTTTTCATTATAATTTTAAATATTCATTTTAATTATTTATTTGTTTTTTTATATAAATATTAATTACAAAATAAATAAAAGTTATACAAATATAATTTATATAAATAATTTTTCAACAAAAAAATATAGATAAACTAATTAAAATAAGAAAAAAAATAAAAACAAAAATTATTATATAGTAATATATTTTGCTTTGTTTCTCAATCATTTTAGGTTTTGTAATTATATTTTAATTTATATCTAACTTTTTAATAATAGATTATTAAATTATTTTTTTATCATTATTATAATATTTATTAATAAAAATGTTTATATTGAATTTATGTGATATATATATTTAATAATTATTATAACTAAATAATATGTTCACTTTTGAAAAAAATTTTAAAATTATTATATGGTTTCAAAGATTATAACCTTTTAACATGTTAAAAAATAAAAAAAAATATTTTTTTTTTATTTTATTGTTTAAATAAAACCTATAAACCACTAAATGCTTAAACACATTAAACACTAAACTACAAAATCCCAATACCACTATTTAGATAATCTTTTAAACCAGTATACCCTAAATAATAATTAATAAATCTCATTTTTATTTCTTTTCATTATAATTTAAAAAATTTATATTGATTCTTTAGTTTTTTATTTATATATATATATTAATTATAAAATAAATTATAAGTTAAAAAAATAATTTATAAAAATTATTTTTCATCAAAAAATAGATAAGCTTATAAAAAGAATAAAAATATAAAAACAAATTATTATTATTAAGTTATATATTTTGCTTTGCTTTTGAATCATTTTAGGTTTTGATATTATTTTTTAAGTAATATCAATATTATTCATAATAGATTTTTAATTTATTTTTTGATAATTATTAGAATATCTATCAATAAAATTGTTTATATTGAATTTTTATGATATATAATTATTATGATTATTATAAATAAATATTTATACACTTTTTGAAAAAAATTTACAAATTATTATATTTTCAATGGTTATAACATTTTAAAATATCAAAAAATAATAAAAATAATTTTTTTTATTTTTTAAATAAAAACTATAAACAACTAAATGTATACATAGTTATATTAGTAAACATCTAAACCTCATAATGCCTAAATACATAAACCATTAAACTTCTATATAATACTTAATAATTAATAAATCTAATTTTTATTGATAGAAATTATAATAATGATCAAAAATTAAATTAATAAACTATTAATAATAAGATAGATATTAATTAAAAAATATTTACAAAACCCAAATTGATTCAAAATTAAACTAAAAAATATTATTGGATAATAATTTTTAATTTTTAAATTTTTACTTATTTTATAAGAGTTTATATTTTTTTTATTATAAATAAATTATTTAAATAATATTTGTCGCACTCATAATTTATTTTGTAATAAAAAATTATATAAAAATAAATTAATAAATAATTAAAATGAATATTTAGAATTATAATAAATTGAAATAAAAATTAGATTTCTTAATTATTAAGTAGTATATAGTGGTTTAATGGTTTTTGTATTTAGGCATTACGGGCTTTAAAAATTTACTGATTTTACAGTGTATGCATTTAGTGGTTTATAGGTTGTATTTAAAAATTAAAATAACAAAATATTTATTTTTATTATTTTTTTATATTTTCAAAGGTTATAACCTTTGAAAATATAAAAATCTTTAATTTTTTTTCAAATGTGAATACATTATTTACTAATAATAATCATTATACTTATATACCATCTAAATTCAATACAAACAATATTATTGATAAATATACTAATAATGATCAAAAAATAAATTAATAATCTATTATTAATACGATAGATATAAATTAAAATATAATTACAAAACCTATGATGATTCAGAAGAAAGGAAATTATATTACTATATAATAATTTTTTATTTTTGAATTTTTTTTTTCTTTTAAAAAGTTTATCTAAATTTTTTGGATGAAAAATAATTTATATAAATTATATTTGTCTAATTCATAATTTATTTTTTAATTTATATTTATATAAAAATAAACAAATAAATAATTAAAATGAATATTTAAAATTTTAATAAAAAAATGAGATTTATTCTTTATTATTTAGGGTATACCAGATTAATTTAAATTATATTTGTCTCCATAATAATTTATTTTTTAATTAATATTTCAATAAAAATAAATTGATAAATAATTTAAATAAAAATATATAATTATACTGAATAAAAATTAAAATGAGATTTATGAATTTTTATTAATGTATACAAGTTTAATATTTTAAGTATTTAGAGGTTTTTTTGTTTAGGAATTTAGCGATTTATGTTTTTAGGCATTTAGTGATTTATTGGTTTTGTTTAAACAATGAAATAATAAAAAAATTATTTTTGATATTTTTTCACATTTTCAAAGGTAATAACCTTTGACAATATAATAATTTTAAAATTTTTTAAAAATGTAAATACAATATTTAGTAATAAAAATCATTATAATTATATATAATATAAACAAAATATAAACAATTTTACTGATAGATAAGATATCAAATATCAAAAAATAAATTAATATGTTATTATTATTATTATGGATATAAATAAAAATATAATAGTAAGACCTAAAATTATTCAAAATCTATGTAAAATTTATTACTAAAAAAATTTTATTTTTTAATTTTTGCTTCTTTTTATAAGTTTATATATTTTTTTGATGAAAAATAAATTATTTAAATTATATTTGTATCACTCATAATTTATTTTGTGATTAATATTTAAATAAATTATTTAAATTATATTTAAGGTTTTCGAGTTTAAAGGTTTAAGTATTTAGGGGCTTTTGTGTTTAGGAGTTTAGATGTTTAAGTGTTTATGCATTTAGTGTTTTATAAGTTTTATTTAAACAATGATATAGCAAAAAATTTATTTTTATTATTTTTTCTAATTTTTGAAGATTATATACTTTGAAAATATAATAATTTTTAAATTTTTTTCAAATGTAAATATAATATTTATTTATAATAATTTTCATAATTATAATTCATTTAAATTCAATATAAATTATTATATTGTTAGATATTATATTTATTATCAAAAAATAAATTAATAAACTATTATTAATAAAATAGTTATTATTTAAAAAGTATTTGCAAAATCTAAATTTATTCAAATAAAAGTAAAATATATTACTAAATAATATTTTTTTTAAAGTTTTGCTTTTTTTAAAAGTTTATATTTTACTTATTAAAAATAAATTATTTAAATTTTATTTGTCTTAATCAAAATTTATTTTGTAATTTATAATTTTATAATAATAAACTACTAAATAATTAAAATGAATATTTAAAAATATAATGAATACAAATAAAATTGAGATTTATTATTTATTATTCAGGATATACCAATTTAATGGTTTTATTATTTAGGTTTTTTGTGGTTTAAGAGTTTAGTGATTTAATTGTTTAGACCTTTAGTGATTTATAGTTTTTATTTTAAGAATGAAAAAATAAAATATTTATTTTTTTGATTTTATTTAATTTTTGAAGGTTGTAACCTTTGAAAATATAATAATTTTAAATTTTTTAAATTGAATATAATATTTAATTATAATAATCTTAATAATTATATATAATGTAAACTCAATATAAATAATTTAATTAATAGATATTATAATAATGATGAATAAATAAATTAATAAACTTGTATTTATAAGAATTATATAAATTAAAATATAATTGTAAAATCTAAAATGATTCGAAATCAAAATAAGATATATTATTAAAAAATAATTTTTTATTATTAAAATTGTGCCCCTTTTTATCACCAATTTTTTTGATGAAAAATAAATTATTTAAATTATTAATGTCGCACTAATAATTTATTTTGTAATTAATATTTCTATAAAAATAAACTGATAAATAATTAAAATGAATATTTAAAATTATAATGAATAATAAAAAAACTAAGATTTATGATTTATTATTTAGATTATACTAAATTAATGTTTTAAGTATTTATGAGCTTCTGGGTTTAGGAGTTTAGTCATTTTATTATCTAATCATTTAGTGGTTTATAGGTTTTATATAAAAAATAAAATAATAAAAAATATATTTTTGTTATTTTTTCTGATTTCTGAAGGTTATAACCTTTGAAAATAAAATAATTTTTAAATTTTTTTTGAAAAGTGAATACAATATGAAATTATAATAATCATAATAATTATATATAATATAAATTCAATATAAACTATTTTATTGATATTTATTATAATAATGATCATAAAAAAGTAATAACTAATTATTATTAAAATAAATATTGTTTAAAATATATTTGCAAAACCTAAATGATTCAAAATCAACGTGAAATATTTTACTAAATATTAATTTTAAATTTTTAAATTTTTGTATCCATTTATAAGTCTATATATTTTTTGATGAAAAATAAATTATTTTAATTTTATTTGTCTCACTAATAATTTATTTTTTAATTTATATTTCTATAAAATTAAACGAATAAATAATTAAATTGTATATTTAAAATTATAATGAATACTAATAAAAATGAGATTTATGATTTATTATTTAGGGTATAACTATTTAATGGTTTATGTTTTTTGTGGTTTTGGGGTTAAGGAGTTTATTGATTTATATGTTTGCACATTCAAGTATTTATAGGTTTTATTTAATCAATGAAATAACAAAAAATTTATTTTTATGAATTTTCATGATTTTCGAAGGTTATAACCTTTAAAAATATAATAATTTTTTAATAGTTCTAAAATATGAATACAATACTTGGTTATAATAATCTTAATAATTATATTTGTTTTAGATTCAATATAAAAAAATTATATTAATATATATTATAATAATGATCAAAAAATAAATTAATAAACAATTATTAATAAGATAGATATTAATTAAAATATATTTGCAAAACCCAAAATAATTCAAAATCAAAGTAAATTATATTACTAAATAAAATTTTAAATTTTTGAAATTTTTTTTATTTTTATAAGCTTATTTTTTTTTCATTAAAAATAAATTATTTAAATTATATCTGTCCCACTCATTATTTATTTTGTAATTAATATTTCTATAAAAATAAACTAAAAAATAATTAAAATGAATTTTTAAAATTATAATGAATACAAATAAAAATTAGATTTATTATTTATTATTTAGTTTATATAGGGTTAATGGTTTAAGTATTTAGGGGGTTTTGTGGTTTAGGAGCCTAGAGTTTTAAATGTTTAGTCATTTAGTGGTTTATAAGTTTTATTTAAATAATAAAATAATAAAAAATTATTTTTGTGATTTTCTATCATTTTTGAAGGTTATAACATTTGAAAATATAATAATTTTTAAATTTTTTTCAAATGTAAATATAATATTTAGTTATAATAGCTTAATAATTATTAGACATTTTAATTGAATATAAGTAATTTTATTGTTTGATATTATAAAAATGATCAAATAATAAATTAATAAACTATTATTACTAAGATTGATTGGCATTAAAAAATAATTGCAAAACCTATATATAATGATTCAAAATCAAAGTAAAATATATTACTAAATAATAAATTTTTATTTTTAAATTTTTACTTTTTTATATAAGCTTATGTTTTTTTGATTAAAAATAAATTATTAAAATTATATTTGTCTCATTCATTATTTATTTTGTGATTGATATTTCTATAAAAAATGAACTAATAAATAATTAAAATGAATATTTTAAATTATAATGTATACAAATTAAAATGAGATTTATGAATTATTATATATAGTATACTGGTTTAATGGTTTGATTATTTAGTGGTTTATACGTTTTATTTATATAATAAAAATTTAAAATTCTATTTTTGATTTTTTCTAATTTTCAAAGGTTATAACCTTTGAAAATAAAATAATTTTTAAAACTTTTTGAAATGTGAATACCATGTATAATTATATTAATCTTGCTAATTATATACCATATAGATTCAATATAAATAATTTTAATGATAGATAATATAATAATAATCAAAAATTAAATTAATAAACTATTATTAATAATATTAATATTAATTAAAATATATTAACATAACACAAAATGATTCAAAATCAAATCAAAATATATTACTAAATTATTTAATTTTTAATATTTTCATTCTTTTTATAAGCTTATATTTTTTTTATTAAAATAAATTATTTAAATAATATATGTCTCACTCGAAATTTATTATGTAATTAATTTTTCTAAAAAATTAAACTATAAATAATTAAAATAAATATTTAAAATTAGAATAAATAGAAATAAAAATGATATTTATTATTTATTAAGTAGTATATAACTGTTAAAAGGTTTATGTATTTAGGAGTTTCAGGATTTACGACCTTACTGATTTAAATAAGTAAGCATTTAATGATCTATAGGTTTTATTTAAAAAATGAAATAACAAAAAATATATATTTTTTTCACATTTTCAAAGGTTATAACCTTTGAAAATGTTATAATTTTAATTTTTTTTTCAAAAGTGAATACTATATTTAGTTATAATAATCATTATATTTATATATCATATAATTTCAATATAAACATTTTTATTGATAAATATTCTAAAAATGATGAAAAATAAGTGAATAATATATTATTATTAAGATAGAAATCAATTAAAATATATTTACAAAACCTAAAATGATTTAGAAGCAAAGCAAAATATATTACTATATAATAATTTTTTGTTTTGAAATTTTCTTTTATTTTAAAAAGTTTATCTATATTATTTTGATGAAAAATAATTTATATAAATATTATTTGTGTAAATCATAATTTATTTTGTAATTAATATTAATATAAAAATAACAAATAAATAATTAAGTTTGAATATTTAAAATTAAAATGAAAAAAAAATGAGATTTATTCTTTATTATTTAGGATATACCAGTTAAATTTATATTAGATCTGTCTCACTAATAATTTATTTTGTAATTAATATTTCGATAAAAATAAACTGATAAATAATTAAAATAAAAATTAAAATTATACTGAATAATTAAAATAATTTATTTTGTTCCTCTCTCTACTCTAGAATGATTGCTAAAGCTCTAACCAAATTAATAGGAGCTTTTACTTTATCTCTATTATGTCTCATCATATTTGATGTTGAATCACTGGGCTATCAAAGGTAATTTGACTCATGTACGCTAACAGACTAAACCAAAGTTGTACCCCTATGTGTTGAAATAGCAAGTTGTTGAGGATTCTATTTATATTGATTCTTGTAATTTCTTCTAAAATATCTCTCATGCACACACTCAAAGCAATTTTTTTAAAACATAGTTCACCTCTAAAAAAATAACAACCATATAACCTATTAGAACAAACTAGCCCCAGGGCAGTTTGACCAGGGCAAGAAGTATGGGCTCTCTTTCAATCAAGAATCAAAAAATTTATTTTATTGGCATGTCTACGCCTTTTTTTATATCCTCATGGATATGGAAAGTATAATTTCTTTCTTTTTATATTAAATAAGTTATGTTTACAAGCTCAAGGTACCCAAAAAGATGTAAATGAATCTTATTCAAATGTATAAAAGGTTTTAATGATTGCTCAAAATATTAGTCTTGCATATTGACACTTGAGGTCACAAATCAGAGAAAAAAGCCATAGTAATATTTCCAATCCCAGGATTTTTAGCTATAGAATGTTATAAACAGTAGTACTCGAGTGTTAACTATTTCTACGGTTATGACTTTTGCTCTTGAGTAATGTCCAAAGTTACAATCATTCCTTGTGCAATGACTTTACAATATAAAGATAAAATGCACAAGCTATGGTCATATCCAATACAATGACCCAGTATTATAGTGATTAAATATGTAACCAAGATCATTCTTAGTGCCATAACAATATGTTCAGCAGAGAGACACAAGTTATGGCATATTCTCATCTATATGATTTTGTGTTCTAGAGACAAAATATACAATCATGACCATTGCTAAAGCTACAATAATCTAAAGCAATAAAGAGTCTGAATCCATAACTCACCCATTGAGTCATGACTTTGTGTTACATATACCAAAAGATAAATCTGTGACATTCCTAAAAGTTGTGAATTTCAATTTAAATTTAACACTTAGTCATTTGATTATAAAAGGCAAAACATGAGATTTAGGATTTAGGGTTTATGGGTTACGGTTATAGTTTATGGTTTAAGGTTTAGGATTTAAAGTTTAGGGTTTATGTATTTTTTGCTCTTTTTGGAAAATACACACTATATTTATCATTTAAGCACACAACTTACAAGAGACTAAAAAGCTGACTAATTTAGGCAAGCCCACCAAATCCTATACACCTTAATGATTCTATGCATAAAACACATAGAAAAACATAATGCCTAATAATTCCAAGCGTATGAATACCTGCTAATCTTGTTAGGCGATGGTTGGGTGGCACTCTATGCTACTTGATAAGGTTAGTGGGGCCCACTCCTAGCTACTCCTAGATTTACTCCCGACCACTTTGCTAGGTCACTCAGTTGTCTGAATGTTATCATCCCAGCTTGCTAGTGGGGCCCTCTACAAGCTGGTGGCCCATACTTCTAGTTTCTTCCAGTACTTGTTGGCCCCTCTAAATGCTACGCCCAAATAAACAAGAATATGTGCACGTGTGTACTGTGGTCCGTCGCTATGTGTGTGTGGTGTAGCAATATCAGTGTTTAGGAGTTTATTAATTTAAGTATTAAGGTATTTTGTGGTTTATAGGTTTTATTTAAATAATAAAATAACAAAAAAATTATTTTTATGATTTTTTCTCATTTTCAAGGTAATAACCATTGAAAACATTATAATTTTTAATTTTTTTTTCAAATGTTAATACAATATTTAATTATAATAATCATAAAAATTAAATATCATGTAAATTTAATATAAATAATTTTATTGATCAATATTATAATACTAATCAGATGATAGATTAATAAACTCTTATTAATAAGATAGAAATTGATTAAAACATATTTGCAAAACCTAAAACATTTCAAAATCAAAGTAAAATATATTACTAAATAAAAATTTTTTATTTTTAAATTTTTGATTTTTTTTATAAGCTTATAAATTTTTTTAATGAAGCTAAATTATTTAAATTATATTTGTCTCATTCATAATTTTATTTTGCAATTAATATTTATATAACTATAAACTAATAAATAATTAAAGTGAATATTACTATTATAATGAATACAAATAAAAATGAGATTTTTGATTAATTATTTAGGGTATACTCGTTTAATGGTTTAAGTATTTAGGAGTTTAGGAGTTTAGTGATTTAAGTGTTTAGGCATTTAGTAGTTTATTTGTTTTATTTAAATAATGAAATAACAAAAAAATTATTTGTCAAATTTTTTATCAATTTTGAATGTTATAACCTTTATAAATATAATAATTTTTAAATTTTTTGCAAATGTGAATACTATATTTAGTTATAATAAACTTTATAATTATATATCATGTAAATTAAAAATAAACAATTTTATTGATAGATATTAATAAACTAAATATAAATAAAAATATAATAATTATCAAAAAATAAATTAATAAACTATTATTTATTGATAGATATTAATATATTATTTATAAATACTTAAACCATTAAAGATGGTTTAAATGATTAAGTATTAAAGTGTTTTTGGGTTTTGGGGTTTAGTAGTTTAATGATTTAAGCATTTAGGCCTTTAGTAGTTGATAGGTTTTTATATAAATAATAAAATAACAAAAAATTTATTTTTGTGATTTTATCTTATTTTCAAAGATGATAAACTTTAAAAATATAATAATTATTAAATTATTTTCAAATATAAATATAATATTTAGTTATAATAATCTTAATAATTATATATCATGTAAATTCAATATAAACAATTTTATTGATAAATATTATAATAATGATCTAAAGATAAATTAATAATCTATTATTAATAAGATAGATATCAATTAAAATAGAATTACAAATACTAAAGTGATTCAGAAGCAAAGCAAATTATATTACTATATAATAATTTTTTGTTTTGAAAATTTTTTTTCTTTTAAAAAGTTTATCTATAATTTTTTATGAAAAATAATTTACATAAATTATTTTTGTCTAGCTCAATTTATTTTGTAATTAATATTTATATATAAATAAACAAATAAATAATTAAAATGAATATTTAAAATTATAATGAAAAAAAATGAGATTCATTATTTATTATTTACGAATACTATTTTAATTTAAATTAGATATATCTCACTAATAATTTATTTTGTAATTAATATTTCTATAAAAATAAACTGATAAATAATTAAAATAAAAATACCCAAAATAATTCAAAATCAAAGTAAATTATATTACTAAATAAAATTTTAAATTTTTGAAATTTTGTTTATTTTTATAAGCTTATTTTTTTTATTAAAAATAATATATTTAAATTATATGTCTCACTCATTATTTATTTTGTAATTAATATTTCTATAAAAAATAAACTAATAAATAATTAAAATTATAATGAATACAAATTAAAATGATTCAGAAGAATTGCAAAATAAATTACTATATAATAATTTTTTGTTTTGAAATTTTTTTTTCTTTTAAAAAGGTTATTTATAAATTTCTGATGAAAAATAATTTATATAAATTTTTTTTGTTTAACTCATAATTTATTTTGTCATTTATAATTATATAAAAAAATACAAATAAATATTTAAAATGAATATTTAAAATTATAATGAAAAAAAAATGAGTTTTATTATTTATTATTTAGCGTATACCAGTTTAATTTAAATTAAATCTATCTAATCAATAATTTATTTTGTAATTAATATTTCTATAATAAAACTGTTAAATAATTAAAAAAAAATTTAAAATTAAACTCAATACAAATTAAAATGAAATTTATGATTTATTATTAATGTATACCAGTTTAATTGTTTAAGTATTTAGAGGTTTTATCATTTAGGAGTTTAGCAATTTATGTTTTTAGGCATTAGTGGTTTATAGGGTTTATTTAAATAATAAAATAATAAAAAATTTGTAATTTTTTGATATGTGAATATAATATTCAGTTATAATAATATTAATAATTATATATCATATAAATTCAATATAAACAATTTTATTGATAGATATTATTATAATGATCAAAAATTAAATTAATAAACTATTAATAATAACATAGATATTAATTAAAAAATATTTACAAAACCCAAATTGATTCAAAATTAAAGTAAAATATATTACTTTATAATTTTTTTTAAATTTTAAATTTTTACTTATTATATAAGCGTAAATACTTTTATTGTTTAAAAAAAATTATTTAAATTATATTTCTCACGTTCATAATTTATTTTGAAATAAATATTTTTATAGTAATAAACAAAGAAATAATTAAAATAAATATTTAAAATTATAATAAATAGAAATAAAAATTAGATTTATTAATTATTAAGTAGTATATATCAGTTTAATGGTTTATGTATTTAGGCATTACGAGCTTTAGGATTTTACTGATTTAACTGTGCATGCATTTAATGGTTATATGTTTTATTTAAAAAATAAATAAACAAAAAATTTATTTTTATTATTTTTTGATATTTTAAAATGTTATAACCTTTGAAAATATAATAATTTTTTAATTATTTAAAAAAGTGAATTTAATATTTAGTTATAATAATAATTATATTGATATTTCATATAAATTCAATATAAATAAATTTATTGATAAATATTCTTATAATGATCAAAAAAGAAATTAATAATCTATTATTAATAAGATAGATATCAATTAAAATATAATTACTAAACATAAAATGATTTAGAAGGATAGCAAAATATATTACTATATAAGAAATTTTTGTTTTGAAATTTTTTTTTCTTTTTATAAGTTTATCTATATTTTTTGATGAAAAATAATATATATAAATTATATTTGTCTAACACATAATTTATATTATAATTAATATTTAATAAAAATAAATGAATAAATAAATAAAATGAATATTTTAAATTATAATGAAAAAAATATTATCGAGATTTATTATTTATTATTTAGTGTATACCAGTTTAAAAGGAAATTCTATTTAGGGTTTTCGAGATTTCAGAGTTATTGACTTAAGTGTTTAGGCATTTAGTAGTTTATATGATTTATTTATACAATGAAATAACAAAAAAATTATTTTTGATATTTTCTCACATTTTCAAACGTTATAACCTTTGAAAATATAATAATTTAAAATTTTTTTTAAAATGTGAATACAATATTTAGTAATAAGAATCATTATAATTATATATATTATAAACTAAATATAAATAATTTTATTGATAGAGATGATATCAATTTTCAAAAAATAAATTAATATGTTATTATTAATATGATAGATATAAATTAAATTATAATTGCAAAACCTAAAATGATTCAAAATCAAAGTAAAATTTATTATAAAATAATAAGTTTAGTTTTTTAGGTTTTGCTTCTTTTTATAGGCTTATATTTTTTTTTCATGAAAAATAAATTATTTAAATTATATTTAAGGTTTACGAGTTTAAAGTTTTAAGTATTTAGGGGCTTTTGTGTTTAGGAGGTTATAGATTTAAGTGTTTAGGCATTTAGTGGTCTATAATTTTTATTTAAATAATGATATTAAAAAAAAATTATTTTTATTTTTTTTTCTAATTTTTAAAGGTTATAACCTTTGAAAATATAAAAATTTTTAAATTTTTTTCAAATGTAAATATAATATTTAGTTATAATAATCTTAATAAATATAAGTCATTTAAATTCAATATAAATAATAACATTGCTAGATATTATAATAATGACCAATAAATAAATTAATAAACTATTATTAATAAGATAGATATTATTTAAAATATATTTGCAAAATATAATTTTTTTTTAAAATCAAAGAATATATTACTAAATAAATTTTTTTTTAATTTTTTGCTTTTTTTATAAGTTTATATTTTTGTCATTAAAAATAAATTATTTAAATTATATTTTCTTTCCTCATATATTATTTTGTAATTTATAATTCTATAAAAATAAACTAATAAATAAGTAAAATAAATATTTAAAATTATAATGAATACTAATAAAATTGAGATTTATTCTTTATTATTCAAGATATACAGGTTTAATGGTTTAAGTATTTAGGTGTTTTGGGGTTTAGTCATTTAAGTGATTATGCCTTAAGTGATATTATCTAATTTTTGAAGGTTATAACCTTTGAAAATATAATAATTTTTAAATTTTTTTAAAGGTGAATATAATATTTAGTTATAATAATCTTGAGAATTATATATTATGTAAAATCAATATAAATAATTTTATTGATAGTTATTATAATAATGATCAATAAATAAATTAATAAACTATTATTAATTAGAATGATATAAATTAAAATATAATTGCAAAATCTAAAATTATTCAAAATTAAATTAAAATAAATTACTAAATAATAATATTTTGTTTTTAAAATTTTGACTCTTTTTATGATCTTATAATTTTTTGATAAAAAATAAATTATTTATATTATAGCTATCGCAAGAATAATTTATTTGTTTTTTATATTTCTATAAAAATAAATTGAAAAATAATTAAAATGAATATTTAAAATTATAAAGAATACTAATAAAAATGATATTTTTATTTATTATTTAAAGTATACTAATTTAAAGGCTTATGTATTTATGGGTTTTGGGGTTTAGGAGTTTAGTCATTAAGAATTTATGTATTTTGTGGTTTATAGATTTTATTTAAAAAATCTAATAACAAAAAATATATTTTATTAATTTTTCTTATTTTCAAAAGTTATAACCTTTGAAAACTTAATAATTTTTAAATTTTTTTAAAATATGAAAATATTATTTTGTTATAATAATCTAAATAATTATATATTATGTTAATTCAATATAAATAATTTTTTTTATAGATATTATGATTACGATAATAAAATAAATTAATATACTATTATTAATAAGATAGATATTAAATAAAATTTATTTGCTAAACCTAAATTAATTCCAAATCAAAGTAAAATATATTAATAAGTAGATATTAAATAAAACTATTATAAATAAGATAAAATATAGTGGTTTAAAAGATTATATATTTAGGAGTTTTGGGATTTAAGAATTTAGTGATTTAAGTGTTTAGGCATTTAGTAGTTTATAGGTTTTATTTAAAAAATAAAATAACAATAAAAAATTTTATGTTATTTGTTCTCATTTTTGAAGGATATAACCTTTGAAACTATAA
The DNA here is from genome assembly GCA_029783825.1 of Sapria himalayana. Taxonomy (NCBI): domain Eukaryota; kingdom Viridiplantae; phylum Streptophyta; class Magnoliopsida; order Malpighiales; family Rafflesiaceae; genus Sapria; species Sapria himalayana. The sequence goes on from JAREIK010017429.1 coordinate 44,565, forward strand.
CAATTTTTAAATTTTTTTTAAATGTGAATACTATATTTAGTTATGATAATCTAAATAATTATATATCATGTAAATTAAAAATAAACAATTATATTGATATATATTATAATAATGATCATACAAAAGATTAATAAACAATTATTAATAAGATTAATATTGTTTAAAATATATTTACAAATCCTAAAATGATTCAAAATCAAAGTGAAATATTTACTAAATATTAATTTTAAATTTTTAAATTTTTGTATCCTTTTGTAAGCTTATATATTTTTTGATGAAAAATAAATTATTTAAATTATATTTGTCTAACTATTAATTTATTTTTTAAATTATATTTCTATAAAAATAAACTAATAAATAATTATAATGTATATATAAAATTATAATGTATACTAATAAGAATGAAATTTATTATTTATTATTTAGGGTATACCTATTTAATGGTTTAAGTTTATTGTGATTTTGGGGTTAATGAGTTTATTGATTTATATGTTTACACATTGAGGTTTTATTTATTGATTTATAGGTTTTATTTAATCAATGAAATAAACAAAAAAAAAATTTATGAATTTTCGTGATTTTCAAAGGTTATAACCTTTAAAAATATAATAATTTTTTAATAGTTATAAAATATGAATACAATACTTAGTTATAATAATCTTGATAATTATATTTGATGTAAATTTAATATAAAAAATTTATTAATATATATTATTTTGATGATCAAAAAATAAATTAATAAACTATCATTAATAAGGCATATATTAATTAAAATATATTTGCAGAACCCAAAATAATTCAAAATCAAAGTAAATTATATTTTTAAGTAAATTTTTAAATTTTTAAATTTTTGAAATTTTGTTTATTTTCATAAGCTTATATTTTTTTTCATAAAAAATTATTTATTTAAATTATATATATCTCAGTCATTATTTATTTTGTAATTAATATTTCTATAAAAATAAACTAATAAATAATTAAAATGAATATTTAAAATTATAATGAATACAAATAAAAGTGAGATTTATTATTTATTATTTAGTTTATATATGGTTAATGGTTTAAGTATTTAGGGGGTTTTGGGGTTTAAGAGTCTAGAGATTTAAATGTTCAGGCATTTAGTGGTTTCTAAGTTTTATTTAAATAATAAAATAATAAAAAAATTATTTTTGTGATTTTTTATCATTTTTGAAGTTTATAACCTTTGAAAATATAATAAAATTTAAATTTTTTCAAATGTAAATATAATATTTAGTTATAATAATCTTAAAAATTATAAGACATTTAAATTCAATATAAGTAATTTTATTGTTAGATGTTATAAATTTGATCAAATAATAAATTAATAAACTATTCTTAATAAGATTGATAGCAATTAAAATATAATTGCAAAACCTATATATAATGATTCAAATTCAAAGTAAAATATATTACTAAATAATAATTTTTTGTTTTTAAATTTTTACTTCTTTTTATAAGCTTATTTTTTTTTGATTAAAAGTAAATTATTAAAATTATAGTTGTCTCTCTCATTATTCATTTTGTAATTAATATTTCTATAAAAAAAACTAATAAATAATTAAATGAATATGTAAAATTATAATTAATACAAATAAAAATAAGATTTATGATTTATTATATGTGGTTTCCCGGTTTAATAGTTTGACTATTTAGGAGTTTTGTCGTTGTGGAGTTTATCAATTTATGTTTTTAGGTATTTAGTGATTTATAGGTTTTATTTATATAATAAAAATAAAAAAAAATTTTAGATTTTTTCTGAATTTCCAAGTTTATTACCTTTAAAAATAAAATAATTTTTAAAATTTTTTGAAATGTGAATACTATGTATAATTATATTAATCTTACAAATTATATATCATATAAATTCAATATAAATAATTTTAATGATGGATATTATAATAATGATCAAAAATTAAATTAATAAACTATTAATAATAATATAAATATTAATTAAAATATATTTACTAAACACAAAATGATTCAAAATCAAATCAAAATATATTACTAAATAATAATATTTAATTTTAAATTTGTCCTTCTTTTTATAAGCTTATATTTTTTTGATTAAAAATTAATTATTTAAATAATATTTGCAGTACTCGAAATTTATTTTGTAATTAATTTTTCTAAATAATTAAACTATAAATAATTAAAATGAATATTTAAAATTATAATAAATAGAAATTAAAATAAGATTTATTATTTATTAAGTAGTATGTAGATGTTAAAATGTTTATGTATTTAGGGGTTTCAGGGTTTATGCGCTTACTAATTTAAGTAAGTAAGTATTTAATTGTCTATATGTTTTATTTAAAAAATAAAATAACTAAAAATTTATTTTTATTATTTTTTTCTCATTTTATAAGATTATAACCTTTGAAAATATAATAATTTTTAAATTTTTTTCAAAATTGAATACAATATTTATTTATAATAATAATAATTATTATATATCATATAAATTCAATATAAACAATTTTATTGATAGATATTCTAATAATTATCAAAAAGAAAATTAAAAATCTATTATGAATAAGATTGATATTACTTAAAATATAATAACAAAACCTAAAATGATTCAAAATCAAAGCAAAATATATTACTAAATAATAATTATTTTTTTTAAATATTTATTCTTTTTATAAGCTTATCAATTTTTTGATTAAAAATAATTTTTATAAATTATATTTTTAACTGATAATTTATTTTATAATTAATACAATATAAAAATTAAAAACTAAACAATCAAAATGAATTTTTTAAATTATAATGAAAAGAAATAAAAATGAAATTTATTAATTATTATTTAGGGTATACCAATTTAAAGGATTATCTTTATAGAGGTATTGGGATTTTGTAGTTTAGAGGTTTTGTCTTTTAGGAGTTTAGAGATTTAGGTTTTTAGGCATTTAGTTGTTTATTGGTTTTATTTAATCAATAAAATAACAAAAAAAAATTGTAATTTTTTCTCATTTTCATAGGTTATATCCTTTGAAAATATAATAATAATTAAAATTTTTTGAAATGTGAATAAAATATTTAGTTATAATAATATTAATAATTATATATGATATAATTTAATATAAATAATTTTATGATAGATATTATAATAATGATCAAAAATTAAATTAATAAACTATTATAATAAGAATAGATATTAATTAAAAAATATTTACAAAACCCAAATTGATTAAAATTACAAT
>JAREIK010017430.1:0-21256 GCA_029783825.1 Sapria himalayana
CCATATTCTATTAGGCAGGAATTCTCGGAGAACAATTGGTAACAATCTTTGCATGAATACATGACAATCATGACTCTTCATGCCAAACATCTTTAGTTTGTTCGCATTCACACATATCCCATGATTAGAAGCATACCCATCTGGAAATCTAAGTTTTTTTACCCACTCCAGCACAACCTTATTCTGTGATTTATTGAGAACAAATGGCACATCATGGTATTTATTGGTGACAAGATTTTTTGCAAATTGAGGATGACGACAATATTTATTCAACTCATCTCTTGACTTGTAAGTCCTTAGTTTTTTCTGGTATATTAAATACTATATTGAAAATATTGTCAAACACATTCTTCTAGATATGCATAACATCAAGATTGTGACTGAGCAAGTGTTCACCATGTAGTGAAAATTTCAAGAAAATACTTCTTTTATTCCATCCACAATCTTAGATATAGTTGTATTCACAACCTCAACATCAAAATCTATCACCTTCCTCAACCCTCTGTTATTCAATTCCTACAGAATATCATCTCCCAATCTAACCCCTAGAAATTATTTAGTAATGTTTATATTTTTAATGAAGTCTTTGGTGTTACGTCGATACGAATGATTAATGGGCAAATATTCTAATTATTGTCGAACCATGACTATTTTCTACTCATAATTAATCTAAAAGCATCAGAATCTCCATACAATACAGACATGCCAACATACCAGTTGTACTCTATCCAGACATCATAGAATATGCTAGAAAGTTATTTATGGTCTACATGAGAATAGCGCGCATTAGAAAATTTTCCCATTTGGAACTTCATAAGTTTGAACCCTAACACCCCAAATACTTTTCAACTCTACTATTAATGGATGCAAGAAATAATTATTTATAGTTATATGTTATTATACATATAGTATATATAGCTATAAATATTTTTATATAGTTATACATAAAATATAAAGTTATAAATAAATATATAAATTTACATATATTAATGCATAGTTACAAATATAGTTGTATTTTAATTATAGTGTTATATATTTATACAAATATTTATATATAGTTATACACCAAGTTAAAAATAATGTTGTATGTTGTTACACATGTAATTATACATAAGTTATTGTGGTTACACATATAGTTATACTTATATTTATACATGTAGCTATATATATTTTCCATATACTTTTATATATGTTACATATAGTTATATATAGGTATATATATGGTAAAATATATTTTTATATACTAATATAAAAATGTATATTTAATATATGTTGTTAATTATATTTTTAAATTTTAGTTATGTATAATATTTATAGTTATACATATAGTGAAAGACAATTATTTATAGTTATATGTTTTTATACCCTTGGGATCCAATGGCAAAAGACACAAAACAGAATACAAACAAGCTCGACTTACAATAGATCAGTGCAAAGTAAATGAGGTCTTGTATTTTAGGCATGTAATATATAAATATAAATATAATTTGAATCCCCCTAGAACTAGATGATGTCATCCACATAACAGAACAAAACTTAGAGAAAGTAGGCAAAGATTAGATCCACATCCAGATATGTCAACGAAGTTTGTCTCATCCTGCTAAAATTATTTATGACTTGCTGGCAATCTAAGTGGAAAGCCAATCAAGACCCTAGTAGAGGCCAGCGCTAGAGGTAGCATAGTGCTCTGAATGTATTAATGGCATTGGCGAAGAGAGTGAAGTCCTAGCTTGTTAGTAATTTCAGTTGCATTCATAGCATTGAGAAGATCTCGCTTATTGGAAAACACCAGAAAAACTATATCTCGAAACTTTTCCTCTTTTAAAACCTAGCAACTTATCTCTAGCTTCAATAAACATTTTCTATCATTGTTGTCCACCACAATATGAGAAATTGGGTATTTGGAGGTAATCCCTACAGAAAGGGTAATCTTGTCTAGACCCCCAACATCCCACACAGTGAAATTGTTGTTTTTGTATTCAATAGTCTCTACATTGAAGACAATAGTAAGAATTATGGTGCCAATTTCACCAAGCTTCAACTTATACAGAAAAGTTGTCTTACCGCAAGCATCAAGACCTAGTATCAAATCCACATCTTCTTCTTGGCAATAGCCTACTGAATAGCTTTGTGAACATCAACCATATTTTTTTCACTAAACCTCAATCTCTTAGTCATATGGAAGTAAAGAGATTTGATGAGAAGAAAGAAACAAAATCAATATACCTCAAAAGATAGTCCCAGAGAGGGAGTTCAACCTCTATATGTTCTTATACCTATAGTATATATAAAATAAAAAATAGAGTTATATATAGTTAACATATAATTATATGTATATATTCATACCAGTAGTTAAAAGTAGTTATACATAAATATATACAAAGTTATAAAAAAACATAGATTTAATTATATGAATACATACATGTATACATAGATACAAATAAAGTTATATTTAATTATATAGAGGATTACATGGTTATATAAATTTTATATATAGTAATATATATATAGTTATAATAGTATGTAGTTAAACATATTGTTATAATAGAAATTTTATAGCTATACAATTTAGTAAAATACAATTATATATAGTTATATTATAACATATGATATATTTTCATAAAACTATATATATAGAATACACATATGTTATATAATGTTATAAAATTTAAAAAATAGTTATATATGGTATTAAATAGGTTATTATATATTTAAACATAGTTTAAATAGTTACAAATATAGGTAAAAATACGAAGAGTTCTATATGTTATACAAATAACTATATATAGTTACCATATACTATGATAAACAACATGCTTCAAATGCCATTGAATTACACCACTATAGAGAAAGAACTTGTATCAACATTTTTTCTTTTGGCATGTTAATATCATATTAGTAGGAACCAAAGGCAGTAGTTTATACTAAATATTCTATAATCAAATATTTCATAGAAAAGAAAGATGTCAGGCCTAGATTGATTGATAAATTTTAATATTACAATAGTATGAACTAGAGATATTAGATAAGAAATGCACATATAATCAAAATTAAAATAGCTTATAAAGAATAGAAAAAGAAGATGGAGAGTTGATGAAGAAGATATTAGATAGATTATTTTATTTGAACAAATTATAATATTGAATAAAAATATAACACCATGGTATGTAGTATTGAATGAACCTTATCATTGCAAGTAGTACTCTGATCAAATTTTGAGGCAAGTGTTACAGATGAGAGATTAGCAGTATCTTGCAATATGTCACTTTTTGCTCCAACTCTCACGAATTTGTGGAATATGTTATTATTTATGTGCCCAAGTATTTTTCTTCTCTAAATTAATGTGATATTTACATATATATGCATTAATATATATGTGCATATACACTACCCTACACATACACACATTTATAGATCCATATACATTACTATACATTATATATCTGCATACACATTTTTGTACTTTTGTAAATATTCACACATGTATCTACATTTTCATAGTTGTGTGTATATACTTGTATGCATGCATATACTACTGTACTCCCACAAAAACACACACATATACCTATATACATAATGTATTTTTAAAGTTACACATGAAATTATTATATATATATATATATATATTATGAGTGTGTGTGTGTGTTGTGTGTGTGTGTGTGTGTGTCTGTGTGTGTGTGTTAAATGTTTTTAAAATTTTTTGATTTTGAAACTTAATTAAAATAAAATATATATATTGTACACAATGTATAAAATATTCTAAATTTTTATATTTAAAACAAATATTTGTGTGTGGGTATATGCGCGCGTGTGTGTATGAAGCATATTAATGTATAAAATGAAATTATGAATTAAATATATGAGCTTCTATTTTATTCACATAGTTGTTTTTTAATATTTATATTAAAATAACTATCATTATACTAATATAATAAATGAAGTTGGCATATTTGTAAATTATTTTATTTTTACAATCATGTTAAAATTGAAAATATAGTTCATAAAAGATAATATTGTTTTTGTTTTTCAATATAATTCTTTTATTAAATTATTAATGTCTATGAATAAATTTTTACTTATTATTTATTGTTATTAATAAATTTTTAGAAATTTTAAAATTCAAACAAATATAATGTAGTGCATATATAAAAATGTTTTAAATATTTAGTAAAATATCAATTATTTCTTTAATTATGTTCAAACAAAATAGATTACAATATAAATATATGAATAAATTTATTTACAATTAATTATTTTTTTTTATTTTATTCAAAATATATAAATGACTATATAAATATATGAATTTGTTTTTTTTAAATAATTATTTTTAATTTTTTTTTTCAAATTGAATACATGACAATGTTTTTTTTGTAATTAATAGTTACATTTCAAACATTGTTTATTTATAAAATATATAACAAATTGCATATTATGAGGTGCAATTTTTATTTTGTAAATAAATTTTATTTTTAATGTTTTATCTTTGTAAAATGAAACTACATCACATATATATTTTAAAAATTTTTTATAATGTTTATTTTACAGACATATTGTTATTTGTTTTGAAATTTAGAACATAAATTTTAACAAATGAACATTTTATTAGAAATCAAATTTAGTTAAATGATATTAAGTGAAACAAAAATACAAACCCTAAACATATTAAAGCTTAATGATTAATCCAAACTAATAAAAATACAATAAAAATACATTTAAGGTTGAAAAAAATAATTTTAAGTTCCTAAAATATTTAGGAAAATGATAAAGATTTATACACTACCCAAAAAAATGTATGAATGATATGAATGGATATTAAGTTTCTGAAGGATGTAGTTATACATGCTGTAGATGTAGTTATATATAATGGACACCAATAAATATTTAGGGTTACTCCTAACGACCTAACGTGATCCAGAATCTTATTTGGGTATGATTTCCACCTCACATTGGTCCAACTACATCCATTCTTAGGTTTGATTTGTTGGGATAATGGTAGAAAGCTATGTTTAGAGGTTTGAGGATGTAGAAAATGTCTAGTTCTTATTAAAATTATCATTTCTAATAATTTTAAAATATGAGTGTGTACTATTGCTTTTCGGGCATGCTTTGCATGTGCTTCTTATTAAAGTGGAAAACAATAGTCTTATTTTGCATATTTTTCTTTAAATAAAACAATAATTCAAAAAAAAAAAGATTCTCAAAGTAGAAGCTGATGATCACTCCAATTGGGGCTCCTTCAATTTTCGAAGCTTTCATGTTCAATATGATGGTTCATGTTCGTGCCGAGGTGGATCATTTTCATTCTTCAGTAATAAATTATCAAGGTCAAGACTTGAGGTGGGTCATTATTTTTAGTTTATGTTTTTTTATCTTAGGAAGGTGTGATATAGAAATATGGCTATGATTTCTTCACTGGTGACCATAGGAGCTAGGGGAGAGAAAGGAACGTCAATTTCATGAATAGATTATACTTTATGCAAAGTCGTTAGATGTATTGATGAAGATGTAATAAAATTTTGTTATGTTTTGTTTTAACAATGTAATATATAGTATCAAAAAATTTATTAATTGCTTTTATATTTTGTTAATTATAAATTATGGCTTGTAGTTTATGTTTTTATTTAATTTAATATAAAAACGTAAAAAAATAAAATAGTAAAAATAATTTTGGAACGAAAATAGCTAGGGATTTTTCCCTCAATAATGTAGCTAGGGACTTTTCAGTAAATCTAAAATACGATCAAAATTAGCAAGGGAAAAAATAAATTTAGTTAAGAATTTTATGTCGTTAAAACTTTTTTGATTGGAAATTTTTTGAACATTAATTTTTTATGACGAGCACATTAATTTTGGAAAATGTCGATCATTAATCCATCATTTTTTTAGCAACACGAAATCCTATTTAGTTAGGAAATATTTCCAAGTTATTTGGGATTTTTTTGCAGTGATATATATTTGACTATCTACATAATTGTATATCTATCAATCTATTTATCTAAATATTTGTCTATCTTTCTTTCTACCTATATATCTACATATCTATATATCTATCTAAAAATATATTTTTCTATTTGTCTATTTACCTATCTATCTTTTAATTTATCTATCTATGTATATATCTATCTATCTATCTATATGTCAATTAATCAATCAATCTATCTATCTATCTTTTGTTCTAGTTGTGTATGTATCTATTTGTCTTTTTCTCTGAATCTCTAATTACCTAATTTTATATCATTGTAATTGTCAAACTATATATCTTTCTATCTGTATATCTTTCTAACTATCTAAATTTTTTCAGTCCATCAGTCTATTAGTCAATATATATATATATCTCTTTCTATCTATATATCTATCTATCTGTCTATCTATCTTTCATCCTATTTCTCTATCTATTTGCATATTTGTCTATATGTCTATTTGAATATTTGTCTATTTGTCAATACATCGATTTTACTAACTATCTTAACTATTTAACTATCAATTGAACAATCAATCTAACAGTCTATCTATTTATCTATCATTATATCTATCTTCTTATCTATCTGTCTGTCTATCTATCTATCTATCTTTCTGTCTATCTATCTATCTATCTTTCTGTCTATCTATCTATCTATCTATCTATCTATCTATACATCTATCTTTTTAGTTATCGATCGGTCTATCTATCTATCAATCAATATATATTACTATTAGTATATATGTATATGTGCCTTTATATCCATCTTTCCATCTACCTATTTTTTTATCTGACTAACTTTATTTTTTTTATTTGTCTATCTATCTACCATTCTATCTATCTCTTTCTCTTTCTATAAGTCTATTTATCTATCTATCTATCTATTTATCTATTTTTCTATCTATATGTGTATAATTTTTTTTAAAGGTTATTTTATTATTAAACTAGCCCTCTCTTTTGGCGGAGGAATACCCTTTTTACAAGCTACATCTACCTTTAACCCATTTACACCCATTTAAATACCTTATCTATAAGTAAACTTAAAATAATACTAAACAAGAAAATGGGCCTTCACGCTTTTGGAGTTTAAGCCCTATGTCTGCTGAAAGTTCTATCCATGAGTGATTTACCAGCTTTTGTAAGGAAGTTGTCTACCTTCCGTGAACCGTTTGTACATCCCGCTTGCCAATTCAATAAACTTCTCCAAAACTCGAGTTTTTCCACTGTCGGCATGCTTACTTTCCCAATTCGATGAACTTCTCCCGACCTGAACTTACCTACTCCTTACCATCTAATTCCATAAGACATACAAACTCATTACTGTAACAGACACACCCAATAGACTCTCTTATAGAGACTTAATACATAAAACAGACGCACCCATTGACACACAGAACGATGCCTTACCATACAATGCTCTTACAAATTTAATGCATTACCACATAGCTGATTATAAAGACGCATTACCACACTTAAACAGACATATTCATCATGACAATTTACCGAAATAATTGAGCAGGTATAGCTCTACCATCCGCTTTCTTTCCACTTAAGGCGCATATTGGAAGCTTTTTATTCTGCTAAAGCAGCACAGAAAACTACAACCAGCTATATAAAATTAAACATACTACATTTTAAATACCCACCGGACCGAGGTGAACATCCTTCTCTATAGAATCAACCGGATTCTCTCTTTCTTAAAATTATATTATCCCTTTACTAATTTCACCTGAAAATAAGCAAGCATACGACAAATTTAAACTACATACATACCTCTACTATTTTTAGTCTCCCCTCACTGGGAGGCTTTTTATATGTCATTTATTCTTCTCCTAAGTTGTGAAGCTGCTGAATAATCAACGGAGCAATGAAGTATTCTCTGAGGACAATTTAATTAAGATTTTTGTATTCTAACATATGGAAATTCAATCCTATCTAAATCTATTAAACCTATAAACTTTCCAGGGATTCCATCTTCCTCAAATTCTTGTACTCCTATTTTCATTCCATCCTCCACTAATTTATCTCCCAAAGCATTAGTCTCTCTATAAATGTGTTCTATCTCTCCTTTTAATTCTCCTAAAATGTTTCTGATGTCATCAATTTCTTCTTCAAACTGTCATAATTGTAACTTGTTTTGTACTAGCTGAACTAGTATTTTTGAGTCAACTTGAACCTGGATTTTATGGTAGTTATTATCTTTGCAAATTTGTAAGCCCTTATGCAGGGCTATAATCTCTGCATGTAATGCCGAGGAGGCAATGCTCCTTTATGTGAAAGCTTTTAGTACTTTTCCCTCCTCATTTCTTATGGACCCTCCTCCCCCTGCCACGCTCATCTCTCTTTTGAAGCTCCCGTCTGTATTGAGCACTAGCCTTCCATGCAAGGGTTTTTTCCAGTTAACTCTTTTGACTACTGGCATCTTCCTTGTTACTTTTGTTAGGTTCCATGCCCTCTTTCTATCCTCATCCATTCTCATGCTTCTCGCTTTTATTAGATTGCAAGCAGTAATAAAAGCAATTTTTCTTTTAATTTCATCTAATATATCTTTAACCTTCATTACCACATTCTCAAGTCTACTTTTGTTCCTAGCTTTCCATATGCACCAAAGTCTTATATGCGGAATGTAATTCCTTAACCATTTTAAAATTTTATTCTTTGATTCCTTTTTCGACCAAGATTCCAATCTCTTTTTCAGAGATGTTTTATCATTTTTAATTTCCGCTTAGATTCTAATATTTGCCATAAATTAGCTGCTATTTTTCCTGAAGAGAAAAGATGATCCGTGCTCTCTATCTCTTGAAGGCAACATTCACATCTAGATGCTAACTTTATGCCTTTTTTCTGAATATTTCCGTCTACTGGAATAATATTTAAAACTATTTTCCACATAAACACAATCAATTTTTGTGGCATATCTTTTATCCAGATTTCTTTAAATTGTGAAGGTTTTTTATTCCTGATTAGTTCTTTGGCACTTTTTAAGGTGAATTTTTCCTGCGGATTTAGTGTCCATTCCACCTGCTTTTTGTTGAAATTAATTGTTTTTCTACTATATTCTATAGTTTCCGCATCAATATCTAATTTTAAGAAGTTTTTTAGAATCTTTCAGTGTTCTATTTCCTATCTTATATTTAGCTTTTACATATGATGCCCAAATACTTCCATTTTGTTTTAACATCCACCAGTTTTTGCATGCCCAGGCTTTAGCTATGTCGTTTAGGTTTTTAAAGCCTAAACCTGCCTCCTCTTTAGAGTAACATAAATCCTTTATTTTTTCCAGTGAAGCTTGTTTTTCCCTTCTTTTTTCCCCCATAGAAAATTTGTCATTTCCCTTTCCAACTTATTTATAATGCTCTTTGGAGGCTGTGGTGTCATTAAAACATGTGCTAATGAACCTTGTAGCACATGAGTTATCAACGTAATTCTTCCTGCCATATTTAAAAGATTCTCCTTCCACCCAGCAATTTTATTTCTAAACTTATTTAGTAAGAAAGACAATAAGTCTTCCTTCATTCTACCTTCATAGATTGTGCATCCCAAGTATATTAAAGCTCCTTTGCATTGTGTGAAGCCTGTGACTTTTTTAATCCTTTGCGCTAGATCTGTTGGTATTCTTGCTGCTACCATGAATTGACATTTATTCTTATTGAGCATTTGGCCTGTTTCTTCTTCTAAAGCATGCAACAGCGCCATTATCTTATTCATTGATCTACTACTGGAATTTGTAAATATAATTACATCATCTGTGTAAGCCAAGCAGCATACCAATGGAGTATTTCTAGGCTACTTATAAGGTAATATACTGCCATTTCTGACTTGCTCTTTCAGGTTTGTAATAAACATTTCTAAGTATATATTAAACAAAGCAGGTGATAATGGGTCTCCTTGCCTTAGGCCTCTAGATGGCTTGAATTCTTCACCTGTATGACCATTTATGAGCATTTTATCTATATGTCTAAAATTATATTTGTCTATCTATCTATCTATATATATATCGATAAGCCAATCTGTATAGCTATCTATCTATCTATTTGTCTATATATCTATTTTTATAACTACCTAACTCTTTAACTATCAATCAGACTATTAGTATATTAGTTTATCTATTTAACTTTCTATCAATCTTTCTTTCTATTTAACTATCTATTTGTCAATATGTCTATCTAGCTATCTATCAATTTGTTTATCAGACTATCTATCTATCTGTCTATCAATATATCTATCTTTCTACCTATCTACTTATCGGCCTAATTATTTATCTCTCTATCTTTCTATATATCTATTTGTGTATCTATCTATCTACCTTTTTATCTGACTTTTTATAAGGCAATTTGTCTATCTATCTATCTATCTATTTGTCTGTCTATCTATCTATCTGTTTAACTATCTGTCTATCTATATATCTGACTATCTTTCAATATATCTATAAAACTACATGTCTATATATATATATATGTGTGTGTCTGTGTGTGTGTGTGTGTCAAACTCTCTATATTTTTATCTTCTTATCCTCTAATCTACTTTTTTGTTTATTTATATATATATGTTTATTTGGCATTCTGTAAATCTATCTATCTGTCAATTTGGTTAAAAATCAATCAATCAATCTATCTTTCTATCTATATATATGTTAATATGTCTAACTATCTTATTATATATCTATTTGTCTATCTATCTATCTATCTATTTTTATATTTATCTAATCATCTATCTATATATCTATCTAACTATATATATATCTATCTATCATTCTATCTGTCTATCAATAAATTTTTCTATTTGTCTATCTATCTATTTTACTATATGTTTATATGTCTATATGTTTATTAGTTTATCTATCTATATATCTGTCTATCTATCTACCTATCTCTATATCTATTTGTGTATTTATCTATGTGTCTATCTGTCTAATTTTCTATATATCTATTTTTCTAACTATCTGACTATTTAACTATCAATACAACTATCAGTCTATCAGTAAATCTATGTATCTATTTATCTATCTATATATCTATCTCCTATCAATCTATCCATCTATTTGTCTATCTATTGATCTAACTATTTGTCTATTTGTATATCTGCCTTCCTACTCATCTACCTATCTACATATTTGTTGATCAGTCTATCTTTCTATCTATCTATCTATCTATATCTTTATCTTTCTATCAGTCTATTTGTCAATCTATGTATGTATGTATGTATGTATCTATCTATCTATCTATCTATATGTCTATCATTATATTTTTTGATCTGTGTATCAACCAATCTATCTATTTTCCTATCTTTATATCTATCTTTCTATCTTTCTATCTAATTATCAATATATCTAAATTTGTCTATGTGTCTATCTATATGGAAGATAGGTTGTCGACTTGGCCAATATTTTGTGTGTATATATTATATAAATGTATAAAGTTTATATATGATGTTATCTATTTATAAAATATTTGGAGACATAACACATTAAAATTTAAATTTATATGATTGATATATATTATATCATGATTTTTTTTAATAATGTTTTTTTTTGAGATAATTATATTTTTATTTTTTGATGGATTATATTTTATTGTGATACATCAATAGTAATATGACTAGATATACTTTATTAAATTTGATCTCTCATAGAAGAATGAGAGATCAAATTAAAGTGGTTGAATTATATGGGTTCTATTTTGATTGTCTCCAAATATATTATAAATAGATAACATCATATATAAACTTTATACATTTATATAATCATATGACATTATATATAAAATGTCTATGCTTTAATATATATAAACATATAACATTATATATATAATTGATATGTTTATATAAAATATAATGTTATATATACATTTTTATAAATATGTATAAATGTTTATAGATATCTATACAATTTTTACATAATACTATCCATTTATATAATTTTTATATAACATTTATATAACATATAAAATGTTTATACCTATTTTTAAACATATATATATCAAATAAATTTTTCTATAAATATATAATATTTATAATGTTTATATAAATTTGATATATATACTATATAATATTGATAAAAGTGTTACATATAAATATATATATTTATATATATGTAACATTTATAATAATATTTTAAACACAATAGTATATCAAAGCCAAAAGTAAGGTGTGGAAGAAGATGAGCTCTGATTGATTCTATTCAAGTGAAAAAGGAAACATAGATAAGTAGATTAACCAGTTGATGCAATGCAAGCCATTGAGTGAACAAGAGGTATTTTTTTGTTGCTTCTTTATGCATATCTAGCGTGTAGCATAAATCATATTGTAATTTGTTTCATATTTTTTAAGTTGGGGTTTGCATGTCATAATTTGTGGGGTTATTTTGGCTTTGGTGATAATGAATACGAATAGGCAAAAATATGCATGAAGAATACTACTTCTTTTAGTTTTCTTAGTTAAAATATGAGCCCTTATTAGGTAGACTTATCGTTTGCATAACTGGAAGGCTTTGAATATGTTGTTTTGGCCCATCATAGAGTCGGCAGAAAATAATAGCTAACACCCCAGTGTTAGCTGTTTATTTTTTGTGCCACCACTATTAATGTCACCATTACCCAGTTTGTGCTGTTGACCCCCTTCTTAGTCCGTCAGTGCCCCTGCCCTCTTAATAACTATAATTCCCCTTGCACCTATGCATCTTAGTTTGTATTTATGAGGAAAAGCATCCATAGTTTTCTTGCATTTTTAGGTTATAATATTTGGGGCTATTGCTATATTTTTGTTCGATGAAGAGATTAAGTAGTAGATACGATGGCATTTTTTTAGTAGCTAATGAAATTCTTTTTTTCATTAAGTTGTGCATGATGAACATCCTCCTCAGTTGGCCAAAGTATTATGTGATAAACTCAACTGGTGTAGAAAGGTACACCTCTTCCACATGTATGCATTGCATTTATGATTAGGGTGTTAAAATCAACCAAGAATGATGGAATCCTAAACAAAGACAACCATGAATAGTGAATGAAATTGATCACTAAACCTTTAAAATGCAAGCCATCATGATCATAATCTACAATTTTCATGAGATGACCATATCTCAAGGCGTTGACATTGTCATACAGCTTTTGCAGTTGCAGCCTAAGAATCTTCTTGATATTTTCATTTTCTCTGTATCTAAACATAGACATCAATCAGCCATCCTTCACATTAACGTTAATCACTTCTTCGAAAGGAATTGAGGTTCAAAACATAGAATCCACCTACCTTGCAAGCAAATTCATATAGATATACCTAATTGATGGAATCAGTAATGTGAAACTTTGTCGGACTGGAAGCCAAAATATTTCATGAGCCCTATATTTTATGTACACATATTTTTTTATGTGTTTTTTGATCCTTATTATTCATAACTAAAATGAATCATGAGTTTCAAATATGATGTTCAATTCTAGTATCGTGCAAGTTCAATAAACTGAAAGATTTTCATCGGAGTAATGTTGATTACTTTGTTCTTATTTTGTACGGGTCATTTCTGAAGCTGATGCGGGAGAATATGGAATACAAGCTTCATTCTCACAACGTGTCATATGACTCTAGTAGTGGTCAACAATCTGTTAGCAGATTCTTTCAAGTTGATGATTCCAATAGCTACTAGGTAATGATTTTATTTCTTCCATGTTCTAAAACAGTATGTTGGAAATTCAATATTTCTTTTATGGATTAAATTTTGCACAATGATTGGTAAAGACTATATATGTGCCGAAAAACTTAATAATTCTCAGAATCAATATCCATCGTGCATATTGGTAAATGCTATATAAGTTATGGTCATATATATAAATTTTGCTAAATTAATAAGTTGTCATCCTTCGTATCATTTAATTCTGCATAGATGTCTATGTAAGAAATGAAACAAGTGAATGATGAGACGAAAGAAATGAAGAATACAATGCAATAGAAGTTGACTTATATGGAGTAACAATTAGCAGCCTTGATAAGATAGATAGCACACAGAGTTTTAGTAGAGTATCCACAAAGGAGAGCTTAGCACAAATGCATCAGCTAATGATGAGGGTGATGATTTAGTTTAAAATGATTATATACCTATGTTATTTTTTTGTTTTAACTATGTATTTATTGTATCAAATTAATTTATTAACTACTTTTTCATTTTGTTAATTATAAATAATGGCTTATAATATAAGTTTTTATTCAATTTTGTATAAAAATTTAAAAATATGGAATTAAATTTTTTGTAAAAAAATAAAATTGTGAAAATAGCAATGGAATGAAAATTGCTAGGAAATTTTCCCAGCTAATTTAGCTAGAAAATTTTCTATACAATTTCAATCAAAAATTATTAATTACTATTCTTAATTACAATTAAAATTAGCAAGGGAAAATTTATAATTAGTTAGGAAATTTCTATCGTTAAAATATTTGCTAGGGATTTTCCTCGTTAATATTTTGTGATTAGCACTTTAGCTTGGGATAATTTCTATTGTTAATCAGTCATTATTCTATTTTGTGAGAGATAGACAAACATACAGATAGAGAGAGATATATATATATATATATATTTATATATTTATATATTTATATTGACATATATTAAAAAGATATATAAATAGATATATAGATAGATAGACAGATAGATAGAGAGATAAATAAACAGATAGATAATAGATAGATAGATAAATAGATAGACAAATATAGAGATAGACAAATAGATAGATTATTATACAAATAGATAGAAATATATATAGATAAACAGATTGATATATAGAAAGATAAATACATAGATAGATAAATAGATAGACACCTAGATATTTAGATAGATAGATAGACTTACAGATAGAGAGATAGACAAACATACAGATAGAGAGAGATATATATATTTATATATTTATATTGACATATATTAAAAAGATATATAGATAGATATATAGATAGATAGATAGACAGATAGACAGATAGATAGATAAACATATAGATAATAGATAGATAGATAAATAGATTGACAAATATAGAGATAGGCAAATAGATAGAAAGAAAGTCAAATATATGGATAGATAGTTAGACAGATAAATAAACATATAGAAAGATAGATAGGTATTAAGATAGATAGACCAAAAGATTGATAGATAATTGAATTATAGATAGATAGATATATAGTCATATAGAGAGTAATATAGATAGATAGATATATAAGTATATAAAAAATATCTAGACATAAAGATATATATATATATATATATATATATATATATATATATATATATATATATATAGACAGACAGATTGATAGATATATAGATAGACAGTTAAACAGATAGATAGATACATAGAAAGACATATAGATAAATATATATATATATATATATATATACAGGTAGATATACAAATATATAGACAAATAGATAAATAGATAGATAGATTGATAGTCATATAGATAGGTAGATACATTGATAAATAGAAAGATAGATAGATAAATATATAGAAATATAGATAGACAGAAAAAAAGATAGACTAATAGATAGATAGATGGATAGATGGATAGATAAATAGATAGATATATATATATATATATATATATATATATATATATATATATATATATATATATATAGACAAATAGATAGGCAGATTGATCAACGAATAAATATACATTTTTATTGAAAGATAGAAAGACATATAGATAGACATATAGATAGACATATAGATAGACAAATAGAGAGCTAGATATATAGACAGATAGATTGATTGATCAACAGACAAATAGATAAATAGACAGATAGATATATTTTTAGATAGATGATTAGATTGATTGATAGATGGACTTATAGATAAATAGATTGATATAGACTTATAAATAGACAAATAAAAAAATAGATAAATAGATAGACAGCTAGAAAGATATACAAATAGATAGATAGATAGATAGAGAGAGAGAGAGATAGATATATAAAAAGTAAATAGATAGATAGAAAGATATTTATATAGATAGATAGATAGATAGACAAACAAATATATAGCTATATATATATAGACAAATAGATAAATAAATTATTTAATAGATTAATATATCAATAGATAGATAGATAGATAGATAAATAGACATAGATATATAGATAGATTGATAGAGAGTAGATAAATAAATAGATAGACAAATAAATAGAAATTTAAATAGGTAGATAAATAGATAGATAGATAAACAGATAGATAGTTAAATAAATAGACAAATATATAGATAGACAGAATGACAGATTAATAGAAATATAGGTGGACACATATACAGACATATTGAAAAACATATAGACATATAGATAAAAAGATAGATAGACAAATAGATATATAAATAGGTCGATAGATAGATTGACACATTGATAGATAGGCAGGTAGACATATAGATAGATAGATATACAGACAAATAGATATACATATAAATAGATACTTGGAATAATAGAAAGACAAACATATAGACAAATAGATAGAAAGCTAGATAATAAGACATACAGATAGATAGATGAAAATATCGTTAGACATATAGATAGACATATAGATAGACAAATAGAAAGACAGATAGATAGACTAATATATAGATAGATAGAAAAACATCTAGATAGATAGATAGATAGATGGACAGATTGATAATGAGATTGAAAAATATATTTAGTGATTGATTGATTGATTGACAAATTAATAGCCAGATTAAAAGTTAGATTTGTAGACAAATTGATGGATAGATTGATAGACAGATCAATCAAAAAATCGATAGATAGAAAGATAGTTTGATTGATAAATAGATAAAATAACAGATAGAGAGATAAGTAGATAGATAGATAGATAGATAGACAGAAAGATAGATATATAAATAGATAAATAGATAGATAGATAGACAAATAAATAGATAGATACACAAATAGATAGATAGAGATATAGACAAAGAGATAGATAGATAGATAGATAGACAGACATATAGACAAATGAATAGATAGATAGATATTTAGATAGATAGACAGATAGATAAATAGATATAGATAGATAGACAGACAGGCAGATAGAGAGATAGATAGATATACATACATATTAGATAGATATATTGATAGATATATAGATAAATAGATATATAAATAATTGACAGATAAATAGATAGACATACATACATATAGATAGATAGATATATAGACAAACAGATAAATAGTCAGATAGAAATATAGACAGATACACATACAAATAGACAGCCAGATAGGTAGAATGATATGCAGACCGATAGATAGACAGATAGATAGATAAATTGACTGACAGATCGATAACCAAATAAACATATAGATAGATAGACAAATAGATAAATAAATAGATAGATAGATTCACAGATAGAAAGAAGAACAAATACATAGAGATAAAAATATATAGATGAATAGACAGATAGATAGACAAATAGATAGATAGATATATAGATTGATAGACTGGCAGATAAAAATTTAGAAAGATAAAAAGAAAGATAGATATATAGATAGATAGATTGTTAGATAGATTGATAAATAGATTCATAGATATATACATATTATTAAAAAGGATGATAGACAGATTTTTACACAGTTTTATAGATAGATTGATATACCAATTCTTAGATATATTGATAGACAAATTTATAGTTAGGATGATAGAAAGATTGATAGATAGATAGACAGGAAGATTAATAAACAGATAATAGATGGATAGATAAATAGACATATTGATACACTACTAGAAAAATAGATTTTAGCTACTACAAAAAAGTTGTAGCTAAACTATTTATTTTAGTAGCTAGATATCTTTAGCTACTAAATAGCTACTATAAAATGTTGTATCAAAATTCCTTGTAGCTAAGCTAATTTTAGCTACTAGTAGTAGCTATTAGCTACTGCTTTAGCTACTACAAAATGTCATAGCTACTTAACTACTAAAAATAATAGTAGCTAAAATGAAAAATGTAGTAGCTAATGTATTTAAGGAGGAGACTATATATAGCTATTACGTAGCTACTATATTACGTTGTAGGTAAATAGCTACTAACAATAGTAGTAGTTAATGCAAAGAATTTAATAGCTAACATAGTGAATATGACGATTATTTATAGCTACTAATTAGCTACTCACAATAATAGTAGCTATAATTGAGAATACAATAGTTTATTAAAACAGTATATAGCTCCTACTTAGCTACTACATGACGTAGTAGCTATTTAGTGACTGAATTAGGTAGTAGCTATTTAGCGAATAATTTTGTGTAGTATTTATGTAATATAGCTATTTAACTACTGAATTAGTAGCTAAATAGTAATAGCTAGTTAGTGACTAAACTAAGGTAGTAACTAAATTTATAATAAATTAATTATTAAATTATTAGAACCTTAAAACAAATAAAAAAAATTAAAATTATACAAAAATTATAAAAATTACCGCAAAAACTAACGTCCACCAAATAACATAAACCAAAATAACGTGTACTAAATCCCATGTTTTAGATAACTATACAATAGACCAAAAAAGTTCAACACCAGGAATGTTCACATATCACAGAAAGGGGGATCATTTGTGGTGGGGTCATTTGTAGGGGGGTCATCCACAAATAGAGTTGTAGCTGATGAAGAGACCTGTGTCGATTGAGCTAAAGCCCTCAGTAAAGCCTTAACCTCATCAAGTTGATCTTGTAGCACTTTAACCTTAGTATCCACTTCATCTCGCACCTCTTGTCGAACCTCATCCTTGAGCTGCTCACGTAGCTCAAGATCATTCTTGGATGAGCATACAGTGGAATGGTAAGAAGGGACACTCGTGTATACTGAAGATTGGTCACCTAATTCGTATATGAATCGCTGGCATTTTTTATCAGCTACCACAACTCGTAAGTATGCTGCATCTTCGTCGATAGATGTTTTGTTCTCTCTTGAACCTTCATCTTTTTGTACCATCCATTGCATTTCTTGATGCACAGCTTCCTACAAAATTTGAATAGATATTCAGACAATATATGAATGTATAATAAAAAAAACTTGAATTAATATAACATATTTTTAATTTATTACCCCGATTTGGCGAGCCCTCTCATCAACCCATAAACGAGTGGTCTTAGAAGTGTGTAGTTGTTGATGGATTTGGATAAGGGATGGCTTCTTCCTGGTCTCTTTCTCCTATATAGAAATATTAGTAAAATTAGAAGATATATGTGTTAAGATCTTACAAATCAAAAATAGAATTAAAGTAAGAATTCTAAGTATTACAATCCTCCTAACATGCTCTGAGAATGAAATGGAACCCCCAGTGTGTGTTGAAGGTCTTGTGCCTGGTCCGGCCTTCTCGGTTCGACAATTCAGAGACATTCATTTTGATCGAGCCCGAAACTCTGCAATACCCCATGCTTCATTCCACCTTGCCCAGATGGACTCCGTAACATGCACCGGTCTCCCATGATTCCTCCACTTATTCAAATTATCTGTATACCTAGACTTGGCAAGCACCTCCCAAGTTGCTTTGATGATACCCTCCATCTCGACATCCCATGAAAAATATTTCTATAAAAAAAGTTAATAGGTACTCATATAAGTACAAAATAAATGTTAAAATAATTAATAATGTTATTTCTAAGGAAATTTCGACAGAGTTTCCTCTGTACTAGCAATAATCCAACCTACTAAAACAAACATTTTAAGTACTTGTAATATAATAAGACAATTATATAATACTCCTCAACTAATCCAACATCTCAACCAACAAACACAATATCTCAACCAACAAACACATCACTTCATATATTCAATTTGTCATGTACACATTTTACATATTAAGACTATAAGTGAATGAGTTATACCTTGAACTCTTCCCAATAAAAGCATTTTATCTCTTTTGTGATGGTGCTCCATTTATACCCTTCAATGTCAACCCGCTCCTTGAAAATGGTGGTGATGCAAGAAGCGCATCGGTAAGACTCGACAAACCTAAAAGCATGTAAATATCAATTTTCACACATAAATTTTTTTAAGAACAATAATCTAAAATATTTCAATATATTATGTTCATTTACCTCCCATTCTCCACAATCAACTGAGTCCTACCAGATGCTGAGGTCACAAGTGTAGACATGGTCGATGGTATACACCAATCTGGTAGTGACGGCGTGGTCGCAGCTTGTGTCGATGAAGTCAATAGCACCGAAGATGATTCCGAAGATGGCCGTATGGAGGTATGAAATTTTTCAAGTGGAGTCGTACTAGCTAGACCTTCTGCATGGGATAGTGTACCCCCACGACGTCCACCCTATCCTCTACCATGACCTTCCCCCTCATTTGATCCTTGACCTCTCATGTCTGCAGTATAATATATAAACATGCTAGTACAAGTTTATGAAATAAATAAATAAAACATAAGTGAATATTATGAACATGATGTAAATCACCGACTAATCATTATCATTATCATCCGATATTTCTGAATCAAATCCCAACTCAGATTCAAATTATGTTTCATTCTCCATTTCAGTTTCCGACTCTGAATCAATTTGTATTATTGCTCCATCAGGATCGACCAAAGACATTGGTTCATCAGAGACACCTTCTATTGTATGAAATTGCATAGCATCCTCTTGGAATGGTTGGGCTTCGGGTGGTGGATCGATAGTATTCACAGATGATTGAGGAACTTTCCAAAATAGCCCGTGCCTTTTATTTTATTAACAACCACCAATCAGCCTCTATCGCATCTCCAAAGCTAAGGATTATGGACATAATTAACCTGAGTTGCTTGTTGAGCCAAAATAAAAGGTTCATACTTGTTAATTCTACGTCAGTGGTTCTATCTCTACAATGTTATATTTAGGATGAACCCTTGTCCCAATATTCAATGTTGGATCAACCATTCACAATTGAACCATACTGTTTGGTTGATTGGCCAACCAGAATATTCCAACTCTATAACTTCATGAAGCTGACCATAGTAGTCATTCTCATGATGATCACTATAGTTAGAACCTTTGATGCAGATGCCACTATTCATTATGCCTCTTCGGTTCCATGTCCTATTGAATGGAATTTATATCAATTTACAAAATACCTTGGATATGTTCTTACAGCCCTCAAAGGTCGTTTAGCAAGATCCTTGAGTTGTGTGTTCATGATATTATTTGAAGGATTGTTCACCTATATAAAACATAGTGAATATGGTTAATATAAGATTGGGTATATATATATGAAGAGTAATTTTTAAGTAGCATACTACCATTACTTACATATGTATTGAACTAAGAGGTGAATTCCTTTCTAGTAGAGCATCTATTTCGGTA